>PJEM01006308.1:0-35575 GCA_004023845.1 Helogale parvula | reverse complement strand
CATTCTGAAGTAAGTCAAATGCTTTGTTCTTTCTGCCCTGAGAATGGTATATAAGAAACGATTCTCTTAATAAACGCTCTCTTTCTCTCCGCATAACCAGAAACCGTGAGTGTTGTGTTTTATTTTCCATATGTCCCCCTTTTCCCTTTTCTCTTATCTTCCCTCAGGAGAAGAACCCATGCCGGTTCTCCCCGCACGGGCCAGAGTGGCCAGGGAGGGTCACGGCATAGGTTAAGGACTTTTTCCCCCTTCCTGCTTTCATGACTTTATTTTTCTGTGTATTTTGTGAATTTGACTATGATATGCCTTAGTAATGGCCATTTTTGTTGAATCTAAGTTGTGCTCTCCATCTTTTTGGATTTTGAGGTCTGTGACCTTCCCTGGATTAGGGAAGTTTTCAGCTACAATTTGTTCACATAAACTTTCTGCTGCTGCTTCTCTCTCTTCATCTTTTGGGACTCCTCTGATATGAATTTTATTCTCTTAATAAGTCGCTGAGTTCTCTAAACCTGTAAAATGATCTTTTGCCCTTGTTTCCCTCTTTTATTTCAGAATCACTATGTCCCATAATTATATCTTCTGCAACACTGGTTGCTCTCTATTTCATCCATCCTCTAGTATGGCATCCATTCAAGATTGCATCTCAGTTATAGCATTTATAATTTTGGCCTAACTAGAATTTAGTTCTTTTACCTCTACATAAAGGGATTCTTTGGTGTCTTCTATGTTTTTTCCAACCTCAGCTAGTATTCCTCAAATCATGGTTTTAAATTCTAATTTAGACATCTTACTTATATCTGTGTTCATTAAATCTCTGCCCATCCTTCCTCCCTGTTCTTTCTTTGAGAGTGAATTTCTCTGTTTTGTCACTTGGAGGAAAAAATAATAATAAAATAAAATTTAAAATAACAATTAAAATAATTAAAAACAAAAAAATCAAAGGAAGTTAGATGCTGGGTGTATTCTAGTCTACTTATTGAGAGATGCTTCATGGAAAAGTGAAAAAAAGAAAAGAAAAAAGTTGAAAAATTAACAATATTATTTTAAAAATTAAAATCAGGGGCACCTGGGTGGCTCATTTGGTTAAACGTCCGACTTCAGCCAGGTCATATTCTCATAGATCGTGGGTTTGAGCCCCGCATCCAGCTCAGTGCTGACAACTCAGAACCTAGAGCCTGTTTTAGATTCTGTGTCTCCCTCTCTCTCTCTGCCCCTCCCCCACTCGTGCTCTGTTTCTCTCTTTCTTGAAAATAAACTATAAAAACATTAAAAAATAAAATGAAAAATCAAAATTAAAGAAAATAAAGTGGAATAAAAAAACGTTGCTCTTTTGGTATCCAAGAAAAAGGATATAAATGAAAAGTAACACACAAAAACTGAAGCTAACCAAAGGAATAAAAGAATGAACAAAATGAAATGTAAATGAAGCTGGATCCAGGTTCTCCTAGAACTGAAACTTTGTAGCCCAATACATTCCCTGGATTTAGCAAATGTAAGAGGTTTGTGTTGTTCTGGAGGATATGACTCGAAGTCTCAGGTGGATAGAGCTCTGGGTAATGGCTCCATTCTCCATTCAGTGATGCTTCTTTGCTCACTGGGATGGATAAGTGTGGGTGTGCTAAAGGCTAAAACGGCTTCTGTTGCTCTCTAGTCTCTGGTGCAGAAATCTCACACCTTCTTGGATGCGCAATCTATCACCCTTTTTTGTCTCAGGCTTCTGTCCATTCCCCTCTTTTACACTGTCTGTGTTTACTTATTTATTATGAGAAAGAGCACAAGCAGGGAAGGGGCAGAGAGAGAGGGAGATAGAGATCTGAGGCAGACTCCAGGCTCTGTGCAGCACAGAACCCAATGTGGGGTTGAAACCATAAACTGTGAGATCATGGCCTGAGCCGAAGTCATGACCTGAGCCACCCACATCCCCAAAGCTTGAGCTCTTAAAAGCATTTAAAGCACTCGGTGCCACATGAAGACACGTGTGTTAATAGATATTTGTCATGGAATAAGTGAGACTGATGCCAGATCATGTGCCAACCTGAGGAAAATTTCCATGAAACAAGGTACACTGTGAAGCACAACACAGTTCCAACCCCGTGACACATCCCTCCCAGGTATTGGTGTGGCTGCACGAAGCCAAGGCCTACAAGAATAAATTTTTAAACATGATAATAAATGGATGTCGATTTCTCTTTCATCTTGTCTATGACCTTAATATCTTGATTTTTTTGACTAGTGAGCACATTCTTCCTGGTGTCTACAACCTGGAGGATGTACTTGTTGGGGTGAAACTTTTTGGCGAGCCAAACAGACCAGAGAACCCTCTCCCTCTGTCTGTCTATGCCTCTGTCTTTCTCTTGGTCTGGATGAGTCTGCTGTTGGGGAGGATAGTCATGAGAGTTTCCAGAAACTTCTATCACCTCAACCTTCAGGTTTGTTAACAATAAAACATCTGTTTGAGGAGCATCAATCCAGGTCATGGGTAGGTGGACCTGTTACACAGTTGTGTTATAATAACGTGTGAGACTGGGGACACTGTTTTCACTACAGGCCCCTTACCACCTGAGCAACAAAGGTGTTTGCTTTCTTAGACTAATTTAGGAGTAAACTTTTGGACTGTTGAGTGACCCAATCAAGTGTAGGCCAGGGGCAAGGGTGGTAAAAGAATTCATCCAGCAGAGCAAAGGAGATCAAAATTGAGGGACTACACTGCATGGGAGCAGCCAGCAGGACAAGCAAAGCAGATATGGTATCCCAGGAGGCAGCGGTGGGGGCTATTGTTAAGGGGAAGGTGAGGAGATATGGGAACATATGGAACTTTCCTTTCTGGGTACCTGAGTCTGGGTATAAGTAACACATTGGTCAGCTGGAGCTTATAGATATTTTGAGGTGAGCTGCCTAATGGGCCTGTTTGCATTTGGCCCAGTGGTCACTGCAGGACCTTCTACCATACTCAGGTTTCCATTGTTCAAGCCTTTACCTAAAAGTGACCTCACCTTCCTACTTGATAGATCAACAATGACAAATCCTAGACATTTGGACAGAAATCTCATCTTCAGTAGCTCTTCCTGGTAAACAGTGGAATGTGCTGTCCATTCATAAGTTGTCTGTCTGTCTGGGGACTGAGCAGTTATAGACCAGAGCATACTAACATGTTGAGAGGTGATTTGATCAAAATTCTTGGTGACTTGTCCATGGGATTCAGAAGGAGGGAATCCTCTAATGCTATGGGCTGAAATCCTTGTCAAACCATTGTTCATATATGAAATTGTTGCATTCTAGGAGAGATAAACTTTAAAAAGGGATTCCACAGTGGGGAGACTGGCAATGATTAGGCATATGAGTATTGAGGCCAGGGGTCCTAAAAGAGAAAGAACCCAGCATAGACATGACCATGTTGGGGCCCAGTAGGCCATAAAACCTCCCGCACAGTGACCATTGATGACTATGCCTCCGGGGCACAGGTGAACTATTTGGGAAGTTGCGGAACAAGTCGAAAGACTGTGAAACAACATTTGGTCTCCTGGGCCGCACATGTGGCTTCTGCTCATCCTGTCTATGATTTTCTCGTTGCTTTGCAAAGAGGCATATACTTTTAGGCTTTGAATCAACTTGGGTCAATCAGTAACTCCAGCTTTCCCTTATTTTGTTTTTGTCTCTAACTCCTTGTCTGTTGTTGGAAGTAAACACAATCCTCTGTCAAAGATTTACTTCTTGAAAACTAAGTGTCTTGCCCATGAATAACTGCTGAAGGGCCTTAAGAAATGTAAATCTCCTCAAAGAGAATTCTTTAGGCTTGTCTTGGCCTTAAAAACACACTATTGTTAGGGAATCCCTCCCTTGTAATGACTTATTTGTTCCTGTTATTTACTACTGTCCTGATAAGAATGACTTTTTCTGGAGCATGTCTTTACTTCAAGGACCTTGAACTATGTAATCATTAAAGAAATGACGTAATCACCCATGGTATACAAGACACTGACTATCTTAGTAAAATGTGACATTACCACCATTCACGCTGTCTGTCTTCTTTCTTATAGATATTGCACCGACATCAACCCCCTACTCAGAGACTTTTAGACTGAGGTGCCTGAGCTGGTCCCCCACATGACCAGGTTTACTTTCAGGAAAACCATCCATATGTTGCATGGTCCAAGGGGGAGAACTTCCATTCAATCAAAGTATAGACTTTTTCTTTTATTGTCCTTGATTGACCCAAAAGCAATATTGTTCCTTTAACAGGACACAGATCCCCCCTGGGCCTCAGCTAAGAGATCTAAACTCAGTCGTTTCTGTAAAATGAATACAACTAAAAACTCTAACTGGGATATATAATCATAGTGGATTTACCTATGGTTTCTAGACCCTGGAGCATGTGTGTTGGGCTTTATTCCCTCGCCTGTGAGTACTCCAAGGACACCTGTGCTGTCTCAGGCAACAGGATCATCTCTGTGTGTCACTCCTTCCTCCTCAAGAACAGGTCTCACCAAAGAGAAGTGTCCCTAACAGAAGCCTCCACTGAAGTTTCTCAATAAAAGAGATGCAGATATTTTTGTCTCACTCCTCATTATCTGTACACTGTAAGTAATGATATTTGCTCCCACTGCCATGAATTATAGCACAGTAGTAGTCAGCCTCGTCCTCAGGCTGCAGTCCAGAGATGAGCAGAAGTCCCGCATGGGCAGAGCCATCTTTGGATCCAGAGAAGCGGCTGGGGACCCCAGAGCCCTGGTGCTTATCTGAGTCTGAGTAGTAGTACAGGAGATAGTGGGGAGAGCTCCCAGGCATCTGCTGGTACCAGTATGTTATATCTTCCCACATTGATGTCCCTGCTCAGGGTGCAGGTGAGTCTGGCAGTCGTTCCCAGAGATGCAGAGAGGGAAGATGGCTGTCAGCACAGGCTGGGACAGAGAACCTGCAAACACAGATACAGCAGAGTAGAAAGAAGGGATAGGTTATGTGAGATTAGGAAGCTGAGCTAGAAGGATTTGATTCTGGCTGTGGGCCTATGCTGGTGCCCTGGGTCCTGTCCCTACCTGTGTAGTGACAGAGGAGCATGAGTGGGACAGGGATCAAGGCAATGGTGAAAAAAACACCCCCTTCTTAGGCCACAGAGCTGGAGCTGGGCTGCCCCTGGCCTGTCTTATTCCCTCACCATGGGCCTCACAGAGGAGGGGCTGCTCATGCAAATGTGATCCACTCCTGCCTTTTCTCCAGGAACAAGTTACATGGTCTGAGACCCTTGGACAGGAAGACTTCCAGATACACTAGTTTCCCCCTGGGAGGGTATGGAGGCAGCAGCTGCTTAGACTACATACATGTCCATGTTCAGGGGACCCCAACAGATCCTGACCAGACACACCTGTCCTATCCCCACAGGTAACAACAGGGCCCAGACCTGGTGTCTTGTCAGTGTGGGGCTGCCAGCTAGAAGCCCCCATCCTGCAAAAACCATTAGACATGATCTCACAGCAGCCCCTGCTGCTTTCTGGGCAAACCTCTCATTGTGTTCCACTTTCTAGTTCTTTCCCACTGCTCCCAATGCTCTCCTTTACCTGCTTCCCTGATGTCCATGCTTCCACTATGTGAGAGGCACTCTTCAGAGAAGGAGCAAGGTGCAGTCCTGGTGCACTCCCCCTGACTTGGGTTCTTCCTTGGGCAGGACTATAGTGGGAGGGAGAGGAGCAGTTCTGACCCAGGACAGTTTATGAATCCCCACAGAGCTGATGACAAGATAAGGGAACACAGAGCAGAGGGGATTTGCTCCCACACGGGGCTCATAGGAGGCAGGCTGACTCTGGGTGATGAGTGTGGACAGGAATTTGCTGAGTGGTCACAAACCTTCACAAAGGACGACACACAGATTATGGAAATCTGAGCCTTTCTGGGCACAGCACAGTGGACTCCACAAACTCTGAAGCTGCTGAAGGTATAGGGACAGCCAGGGCCTGGGAGTCCAGCAGGACCATTGTGGGCCATCCTGTGACCTTCCATCCATGTGTTGGGACTCTTGTAATTCTAGCTGTGCTTCTTCTGGACAGTGCTGCTCATTAGGGATTTAGTTCTGCAAGAAGTTCTAAGACAGAATTTACAACCTCCTAGGAGACCTAGAAGGCAACACTGGGGGAGGTTGGAGGAAGATGACAGCAGAGGAAACAGGAAGAGTGAAGTGGGTTGTGTCCCAGAGGGAGGTGACTGAATGGACCCCAGGCTGTGGGTGAGGGAGTGAGGGTCCAGAGTGTCAGCTGGCTAGAGGGTGATGTCCTCAGAGACAAGCATGCCCTGGCTGACAGAGGTGAAATCAGGTAGGAGGGCAGGTGGAGGGCAGGTGATGAGTCTGTTGTCCCTGTGTCACATTTAGACCATGGTGTGATATGTGGAGAGGTGTGGAAACATCAGAGACAACCAGGGCTGCAGTGATCTAAATCTTTCTAACTAAATCAAACTAGCAAGCCTAACTTTCCATAGTGGTGTTGACCATTCTCCCTCTCACTTCTTCCCCTGCTGCTCAGGGCTGAGACATTCTGAGTCCATGAGTAGGTTCTGGCTGCACTTTCATAGATTCTGGTTGCAGGGATGCCTTCTGTCCCCCATAGGAAGGATGGGGGTGTTACAGTATTCACCTGACTGAGAGCTTACTTTGCCTCATTTACTCAGTTGATCTCCATCATCATATTACTTAATGACAACAGGTCTGTTAATGTCATTCAAATAAGCATCTCACAGGGAGCAAGTTGCTGAGGTTGCTGACTCTCACTGTTGGTTGATATATTTAGGTGCAGAATCCCCTCCCCTTCATTATATGTGGAGATGTAGAGAGGAAGCCCAGTCTTGGAGGGTCACACTGGCGAGATGGACACACGCTGGGAAAGATGGGATGGACACATGGAGATGAGCCACTGGACAGCAGAATCAAACTAGCGAGCCTAACTTTCCATAGTGGTGTTGACCATTCTCCCTCTCACTTCCTCCACTGCTGCTCAAGGCTGAGACATTCTGAGCCTATGAGTAGGTTCTGGCTGCACTTTCATAGATTTAGATCACTGTGGAATGCCACAAACCCTATACACTAATAATTTACCTCACCCCTGTGATGGTGAGGATGACTTTGCTCCCAGAGGACCTGGAGAAGTGAATAAGAACCCCAGAGTAGCGATTGTTTATGGTAGATAAGGGGATGGGCACCCCTGCCTGGAGTCTGTTGGTACCAGCCAGGGTAGGTACTAAGTGATGCTGACCCAGAGCTAAAGGCAGAGGTGAGAGTGACCATACCTCCTGGAGACACTGACAGAGATGGCTCCTGGATCACCACAGGATGAGAATTGGTTCCTTAAACCAAGAGGAGATACATGTATTGTTATGAGAGGCAAGGGTCACCCTGAGACCTTGATTTTATGTGCCCTCCAAGAAAGCACAGTCTCCTTCCCTGACCTGAGCCAGAAGGAAGGAATCTGAGAAGAAGCACCATCCAGGCCATGGTGGGGACCCTCACAGGCCTTGCCTCCTCAGTTTCCTGGACTGGAGTGGGGTGTCCTCTGGGCCTTTCCATGCCTCCAGACCCATTAACTTCCTCTCTCTTCCTGCCCCCTTTTCATCCTGATGTCCCCTGGAGGAGATCTTGAAAGAGGCATGTATTGGGACTGGACAGAAATCAGTGACTGCAGGGAGACTGGGACACTGGGTGACAGGGTGACATCTTTCACCCATTCAGGTCCCCCATGTCCCTGGTGGCCTCAGTCCTAAATTTATTCCCTGAGAAGTCAGACTGAATGAGGGCATGAGTGTGATTCTCATCTCCTGGCTCTGTTCTCAGGTCATTCCACATGTACCCCATCGCTGGGAACATTTTCTGCCCTCCCAGTGAAATGGCCTCTTGTGTGTCTGGAGAAACTTAGAGGTCACTCCTCCAGGAGTGAGTCCATCTGGGAATCTCAGAGCCCATGCTGGGGATGAAGGGACAGGATCTCCTCTGACTCAGTCCTAGTCCCTGTGTCCTGATAGCCACGGGGGAGAAGACCAGAGGTGGGGAGTCTACACCAAGAGGCCCCCAGGCTGTGGGAGTCCCCCTCATTGGCTCTAGGAAGCCATCTATTATATGAAGTAACATCAATATAACCGCTGGTTTTGAGGGGAAGGTAATCATATCACAATTAAATTAGGAGATTTATCCAAACATCAGAATAAAAAATAATCTGAACTAAAATGGCACTGTCTGAAAACATTGCATAACCTCCTGAGGCATGATTCTACACCCCTGCCTTGTGCAGTCGCTATGGAGCAGAAGAAACACACAATTTCTGGAATAATACACGAAAGAGAAACCACAACATTGGGGTTCATCCCACAGTGGAATTAGAATGTGATCTTTGGCTCAGAGCCTGGAGCCTGCTTCAGATTCTGTGTCTCTCTCTCTCCCAATCCCCTGCTCATACTCTGCTTCTCTCTGTCTCGCAAAAAATATAAATGTTAAAAATAAATGTTTTAAATGTGATCTGATGCTTGTTTCTGAATTGTTAGTAAATTGTTTAATGATATTTATATGGCTTGTGTTTTTTTTCTTATCAACTGTGTTCAGAGACTTAACTCACATCAGACATAAAGATTTATATTAATTTTGGGGCACCTGGGTGGCTCGGTCAATTAATGATCCAACCTTTGATTTTGGCTCAGATCATGATCTCACGGGTCCTGAAATTGAGCCCTACATTGGGCTCTCTGCTGTTCCTCTGTCTCCCTCTCTCTCTTCACCCCCTCAAAAATAAATAGTTAAAAAAATTAAAAATATTCATACTAAATTCAATTGTATTAGCCAAAGTTATGTCTGAAAAGCAGTTAATATGTAATTATATGTACCAAATTTTACAATGAAGAAGACCTAAAACTTAAGACAAAAGGAAGACTTAGAATGGATCATTACAATAACTGAAGACGTAAGTTATCAATTCACATCAGTCACTACAAAATGCTGAAACACATGAGAAGTAACAGGATAATCTGAATCTTATCTGTGACTATTGCAGAAAATGGAAGCTGAGTGTATTATGTATTTCATCAAGAATAGGCAGGGGTGCCACAGTTTCCAGAAGGATCTCTGTCTGCTAGAGAAAGCCCTGAGTCAACGCTGCCAATTGTCCCAGCGTTTTTCCTGGGTCTGCATTACTGAATTACTGTCCCTGAGAAATGTCTACATGGCAAGTGGGAGCCTGTGGTGAAAAAGCCAAGCGGGAAGCTGGATGAAGGAGAAGAACCAGGGCACCAGGAGTCCTATACAATGCAGGACGGACAGCCGCAGTCCAGCTGTCCTATGGTGATGCTGCTTGATCAGGAAAGAGCTTTCCTTGCGCTGTGCTTTGAATCCCTGAAGGACCGTGCCCAGGCACGCCTCCGCCATGGGGAGGGTGCCAGTGAGTCCTAAGGCAATGTGTTCAATAACTCCACCTTTTCCTCCCAATAGTTGCCAGGGAACAAGAGCTGAGGACTCAGGGACTCCTTCCCTAACTAGGACATTTGACATACTGTGCATATCACTTGCCTCACATCTGATGTCCCTGAATGGTCACCTCCCCTATGTCCACACCTCTCTCCAGAGATTTTACACATGTGCTGATTAACTTCTTGCACGATAGTAAAGTTGAATCTTTCTCACTGCACCCTGGGTTGCACTCACTAAAATTTTCAGGGCACTTTGCTACTATGCACACTAATGAGAATGTTTTATAATATTTAAATCTGTTTTATATTTAAATGAGATTGAGCTACATGATACTTACATATATATTTATTTTTTTAAAAAGTCCAGACTTGGTGGATGGTAGAATCCACATCACCTAGACCTGAAAGTAAGGTAAAAAAGTAATAGAAAGATTTGGATGACTGGTCACTTGTGTCGAGATGAATGGGACCAAACAGTAGTGGAAATGTGTCCCCCATGGTCTTCTCATGTTTTTCCTAATGGAAACCCTTATCTACTGATCAAGGATTGCAAACTGCAGAGAAATCTTGGTCATACTGAAGCCCCTAGACTGATTGCTGAGGACACATGGTTGGAAATGTGACACTCCCATCCACGGATGTCTCTGATCTGATAGTAGTATGCCCTCGTAAGTCAAGTTTCCTCATGCAAATTGGTCCCTGTGCATGATGGTCTATTTATCTCTGCCTGGAGCTCATGCCAGGACAACAACTCAATGCAAGGGTGTGAGCCAGAACCAAGTGCTCATGTGGCTTTGGGGGACCCCAGGTACAGGAAGTCTCACTTCAGTGAAGACACTGCTTGCTCAAGTGTGCACACTCTGTATAGTGTATTCCTAGCTGGCCTGGCCAGAACCTTGCCCTTTATGGAACTGCCCAGCAGAGCCTCCTGCTGACCTCAAAGATCCCCTCACACCACCCAGTTCTTCTGAAGAGTCCTGATTTTCACATGGATTTTTCAGATGTTACTGCCCAGGGCTATAGAATAAACACATATTCTACGCCATATATGGGGCTGAGACGTTAATCTTTTCTACATCACTAATGAACTCTCGAGAGCTAATACAGGATATAGTGCACAGCGATTAACTTGCAGAGACTCAGGTTTGCCTGGCATTTGAGTTTTGTTTGGCCATGTGCCTGGGGCTATTACTGATCCATAACTAGCTTGAATCACTCTAAGTCTTAAGTTCCCAGAGTTTCCCCTATGTCCACACCCGCTATGAAAGCTCCATGGGTTCCTCTTACAGGTTGATTCTTGTGTTGTTCTTATTGCTTGGGGACCTATGAGGTTATCCTGGCCTCCATTGTAGAAGTCTAGACATCTGATGATTGCTTTTGTTTTGAGATATAATATGCTCAGGACAAGTGTCTTCTGCTCTTTCTTATATCTCCTGCACTCCGTTTGCCCTTCTTTCTTAGCCTGGCAATGCCTCATTTTCTTTTGCCTCTCTGATATATGTAAATATTTTATTGGAGTTTTGTAATTGTTGTGAAGAAGACCATTGTTATAAATGAAACCTCCTCCTACTTAGAAGTCCTCCTACCACTCCTGGGTTGAGGGACCCTCATAACCTGTTATCTGACAGCACTGAGTCTGATCAAGTTTGTTAAGCTCTGCATGTATAAACATTTAGAAATATAGGACTTTCTCTAATTTTTCTTGTAATAACAAGTTTGTTTCTGATTATGGGGTTCTGACTTTAGAGGATCTAACAAATATACCCAACATTATCTCAAACAAGTTGAGAGAGGAAAGTATGTGAGGTCTGGGAATAAACTGAGGAAGTGAGCAGCTCTGAGGGCCCTTGTCTTCAAAGCAGAAGGGTCATATTCTGTCCCAGTGCATTCCCACATTCCCCCAAGGACATCATTGGAAAAGATCCAGAAACAGACTTCCTATCTTCAGAGTCAGGAAGTGATCACCAAATCCTGAGACAGAACCAGAGGACACGTAGGGGGCTTAGCAGGAAGGACTTGGGTCTTCTGGGTCACACATGCAAGATGGTTGGTTTCCTTACCATCTCCACACAACAATCATGGAGGCTACCTTTGCTTCTTGACACAAAGTGAGTCTGTTTGCACTGGGAGACAATTGAGAAGAGTCTGTTATTTCATTGACTCCATTAAAGACAGACTGACTCGAGTGCACGGAGTCCTCTGGTTTCTGCAGCACCAGACACGTTGTTGTTGCTCCCAGACAAGGACAAAGAAATGGTGGGTCAGAGGGCAAAGAGCATGCAGGGTAGATGTTTATCTCACTTCCCAGGGGAAAAGTAGCTGTTTGTGCCACTGGGGTTTTGCTCAGCTCTGCGAAGGTAGGAGCCTGTCTCATCCTCAGTCTGTAGAGCGCGAGTGGCCAAGGAGGCTGTATTGACAATCAGGAGAAGCAGAACTGGTTTGGGGTCCCTGAACGTCCATCACTGTTAATAGGTCACAGACTGAAGAGCGCTGCCAGGGGGATATTGCAACAGGTTACCATGGTAACCTCCAGTGTTTCTCTGGCACTCTGTATGACAGAACATAACCTCATCATTGGAACTCCATGAAGAAATTCAGAGGAGACTTTCTTGAATTTATTATTGTAGTGTTTCTCATACTCCATATCCCTCTCTCACATTCTGGGAGCTTGATAGCTCCTACGGGGAAGGAGAGGAGAGGAGGAAACACATAAGTCTGTGGGCTCAGGAAACCCACAGAGGTGGTTAACCTTGGTCCTGAATGGTATCAACTGTGAGAAAGTCACATGTGGGGTTGAACCTTTTCCTAAGAATGCTGTAACCTTCTGTTCACCAGTTCAACCCCTGTAAATAGGTTTGCTGGTCTCAGGATACAAATACCCATTCCTGCCACCTTCTTCTTGCCATGACAATGGAAGTCACAGATACTGCACAAGTGAGTCAGACCAACTGTGGCCCTGGAACTCCCCGAGGCCTACATTTGCCATATTGGTGCCTCATCCCAGGGGGAAATGCTCATCAGCCAGTCTCTCAGATGGGGAGGGAAGGGGAGGTCTCTCTGTCCCTTCAGGAGCAGAACTAGTAGAGTCTTTTGTTCACGGAGCACACATTCAGTTTTGTTGTGATATTGTTTATTTTTTTTTGCTTGCTCGAACTTTGCCTAAGATGTCATTTACATAGGTTGGAAACTTAGGAGAAAAGGAGTGTGTGTGTGTGTGTGTGTGTGTGTTATTGTGTGTGTGAGAAAAGTCACTTCATATGCAATTACTGTATATTAACATAATTTAAAAGAATTATGGTCCAAGACCCCGATCAGGCTGAAGTATTGGTCCTTCTTGGACTACTGCATATGTCACTGTGAAAAGCTTTATTGTGTCCAGTGTGACAGTATTCGTCAGCCTCATCCTCAGGCTGCAGCTCAGAGATGAGCAGAAGCCCTGCTTTGGCCAAGGCATCTTTGGATGCAGAGAAGCAGCTGGGGTCCCTGGAGCCCTGGGGTTTCTGTGAGTCTGAGTAGCAGTGCAATAGATAGTGAGAAGGGCTCTTTGGTTTCTACTGGTACCAACATATAACATAGCTTCCAACACAAAAGCCACTGCTCATGGTGCTGGTGAGTCTGGCTGTTGATCTGAAAGACAGAGAGAGAGAGGATGGCTGGGTCAGCAGGGGCAGGGACAGGGAACCTGCAAACACTCATGGGTGGAGGGGCAGGCACAAGATGAAATTTCTTCAAAGAGCTGAGCCAGTGTAGCTGACATAGGCTAGAGGGGTGCCTTGTGTCCTTGAGCCTTGTCCCTACCTGCACAGTGAGTCAGAAACACCAGGACAAGAGGAGTCCAGCCCATAGTGGCACAGCCCCTGACCCCCAAAGTGTACTGGACTGCCCCAGATATCCTTTACTACTCCACCATCTGCCACAGGAGAGGATGTCCACGAAACTGGTTCTATCCACTGACTTCCCAGACCCACCCTGAGTCCTGTTGCTGGAGCTCAGCCCATATCAATAGCTGATGAAGATGGATGTTGACATCTCACTCCCTGGGGAGAGCCTTGGGAGGAAGCACCTGTTGAAACAACACATAGGTCCCTGCTCAGACCAGAAAGGACACAACCAGCTGCGAGCACAAGGCTCAGCCCTCAGGTCCAGAGTCCTTTAGGTAAGTAGTCCACACTGAGCAGTTGGTAGGAACCACAGGGCAGTCTCACAGCACCTCCCTCAAGTCACAGGGCACACACCTTACCAGAGCCCAATGCCCTGAAAGTCCAGCTAATTTCTATAGCTCACCCTTCCTGATTTCTATATATTGTGATGCTTTAGGCCTGCTTGTGATACTGCAGTGTCTCAATTTCGGAAAGTGTCTTGGCTTATGAGAGTGTGAACATATTTTTTATATGTTGTGAAAAGTAATCAAAAGAAACCCCCTTGGAATAAACTTGGAATAAATAAAGAGACCATTAGGGGAAGCTCTTGTGCCCACCACTCCTTATTTGCAGACCCAAGCTGAGACAGACCTGGCAGGTCTGTACTACTTTAGCTACTGCATGACCACCTCCCCAAGAGAAAGAAAGATTTCCTCCTCCCCTGGCAACAGCCCAACCAAGGAGTGACTGTCGCAACTCAGTCAATGAAAGGGCATTATATTTGGAATTCCCAATACATTTCCACAAACTTTGTGTTCCTAAAGGTCCTCTCCCACTCATACTTTCCTCCATCAACAAGTTTTCTTTCCCTTTTTCTTGGATTTGCTTATGGCTTTCCTATACCTGCCTGTCCTGGATTACAATTTTCTATTTACTGAATAAAGTCATTATTGCTGATGAAAATTACTGGCCCTTTTATTTTGAAGGTTCACAAACAACTTAAGTGTCAGTGACTCCCACAGGGGACTCTAGAAAGAGCTGGAGGACCCACGTGTGCCACGCCAGATGTCACATACTAGGGGACACCAGATCTGTTTCTCTTTGTTAGAATGTCCTGTAAATGTTCTTCAGAGCTTCAGAATAGAATGGGCATATCCCTGGGAATGAAAATGCTCAGCAATATATCAAAAGATGGCAATGTAGTACAAAACCATGAGATATGTAGTGGTTTTTGATATTTGTGAAATCATTTAGATATACTGATATACGAATAGTGGTAAACTTGATGGACTTAACAAGCACAAGTAGATTACATAAGATTTTACTCTATTTTACATACTTAGGTTATCTAAGTAAAGTGTGTGTTTGTAAGCATAATTGTGTCATATATTATTCACTGACATTTTGTCATGGGTTTACAATTTGCTTATATTGTTATTTTCCCACCTTATTTTTTGTTGGTTATTTTCATTTCCTAGTAAGATCAATATACATTTTGAATTCTTAGGTGGACCAGTCCAGAAACACACATTTCCTCAAAGGATTCTGTGTGTACATCTGCATCAGTTGGGCAAATGTCTCCAGACATGTTGGGGCATTCTGCACTTCAGCCTGCCTGGCACACTGTCCACACCCACACAGGGATGAAGTCTCTCATCCCCCAGGGGCTCCATCCTATGTTGCAGGTGCCACCACACCTCAGTCCTTCCTTGAGAGACATGGCCTCCTCAGAATGAATCACCTTCTGTTTCTTTCACCACTTAGATAGTTGTGTTGTTGGGGTCACAGGCAAGAGACCCCCTCAGGGAGGATGTTTCTTTCACCCAGGGAGAAGAATGGCAAAGGGTAGACTCACCCCTCCACAGGTTCTAAAGGGAAGACCAGGGGCTTGGCCAATCTCTCCCTCATGTCAAGACATTTCATACCCCTTCAGACCATTCCTCATAACCCTTTGCTCTACCTTTGATGAAGCAGGTTTTGTTAAAAACAAAACACAGAGAATTCTTCATGGAGAGACTAAAAATGTAACAAAGTGAGATGTGGTTCTTCTGTTGCTCTTCTCCCTGAGAGCACCCACACTAATGGTCAACAAGACAGCCCGCCCAGGATACATCCAGGAACCCCCACTGCTGAGAGGAGACACCAGGTGTGAATGGGCCTCCTGCACCAGATGGGGGAATCAGCTGAATGGGACTGCACATTTTGGGACATGCAGAAGGGTAGGAGTTGAAAGGGCAGAGCTCAGTCTCATGACCCAGATAATCTCGGTGTCCTGAGACATCGATCTCAGTCATGGATTTTTTTTTAATTTTTCAAAATCTTTATTTTTAAGAGAGAGACAGAGACAGAGTGTGAGGTGGGGAGAGGGAGGGACAAAGAAAGAGGGAGACACAGATTCTGAAGCAGGTTCCAGACTCTCAGCTGTCAGCGCAGAGCCCAAAGAGGTGCTTTAACTCACAAGCCACGAGATCATGACCTGAGCTGAAGTCTGAGGGTCAACCTACTGAGCTACCCAGGGGCCCCAGTCTGTGATGGTTTTTAATAATTACTCACCAGATACCTTTCATGTGCTTCCTATGTGTCAGACAGGCTTGTACTCATTCTGTGAGTATTAACACAAATATTTTCCCCAGTGATTTTATCTAATCCATTTCTGCATTGATAATGGCAAAAGGCACATATCCCTAGGGAATATAGCATATATATAAAACATAAATTACTTCTAAATAAAACATGAGATGTGGTTTTATAAATGTATAGATGCTTCTAGCCAACAACTCTCACTTGACATAGAACTGTGTGTCCTATTCCAACAAATGTTTAATGCTTCCCTCTGAACTTCACATAACACATCTGATCACTGTCTTTCATAGTGAGTCAGATGAAAACCCAATATGTGTTATGACCTCAATTTTTTTTTTTGCTCCTTGCAGCACTTACTATGTGGAGCTTGCTGATAATACTTAGTTGGGGCTCAGTAAATAATTTTCCATTGAAATAATAAATCAGCAAAGAAAAAATGCAAATATCCACTTTCTTTTTTTATGGCTAAAACAAGTATCTCTTCTTTCATTTGGACTATCATAATTCATCCAAATTCTTAACCACATTCATGGGCATCATATTAGACACATTCCTATACCTCAGACACAACCTGCAGGTATTTCCTAAATACAGTGTTTTCCACAACAAAAGTAATCTTCAAATGTCCATAGTACCCAAGCAATCTATAGGTTCAAGGCAATTCCTATGAAAATTCCTATGACATTTTTCACAGAAATAGAAAAAAAAGACCTGACTTTTGTATAGAGACAGAAAAAGGGTTAAAATACAAAAGCAATTTTAAGAAAGAAGAACAAATCTGGAGGCACCATACTTCCTGCTTAAATTTATAACAGTTCGAAAGTGGTCTAATTTCATTTTTCTACATGTTGCTGTCCAGCTCTCCCAACACCACCTGTTGAAGAGGCTGTCTTTTTTTCCACTGGACACTCTTTCCTGCTTTGTCAAAGATTAATTGGCCATAGATTTGTGGGTCCAGTTCTGGGTTCTCTATTCTATTCCATTGGTCCATGTGTCTGTTTTTGTGCCAGTACCATACTGTCTTGATGATGACAGCTTTGCAGTAGAGGCTAAAGTCTGGGATTGTGATGCCTCCCGTTTTTGTTTTCTTCTTCAATATTACTTTGGCTATTCGGGATCTTTTGTGGTTCCATATGAATTTTAAGATAGTTTGTTCTACCTTTGAGAAGAATGGCGGTGCAACTTTGATGGGGATTGCATTGAATGTGTAAATTGCTTTGGGTAATAATGACATTTTCACAATGTTTATTCTTCCAATCCATGAGCACGGTATGTTTTTCCATTTCTTTGTGTCTTCTTCAATTTCCTTCATAAGTCTTCTATAGTTTTCAGCATACAGGTCTTTTACATCTTTGGTTAGGTTTATTCCTAGGTATTTTATGGTTTTTCATGCAATTGTGAATGGGATCAGTTTCTTGCTTTCTCTTTCTGTTGCTTCATTTTTGTATATAGGAATGCAACTGATTTCTGTATGTTGACTTTGTATCCTGCAACATTACTGAATTCATTGATCAGTTCTAGAAGGCTTCTGGTGGAGTCGATCGGGTTTTCCATGTAGAGTATCATGTCGTCTGCGAAAAGGGAAAGTTTGACTTCTTCTTTGCGGATTCTGATGCCTTTAATTTCCTTTTGTTGTCTGATTGCTGACGCTAGGACTTCCAACACTATGTTAAACAACAATGGTGACAGGAAACCATAAAAACCCTTGAGGAAAAAGCAGGAAATAGCTTCCTAGACCTCAATCACAGCAATTTCTTCCTCGACACATCCCCAGAGGCAAGGGAATCAAGAACAAAAATGAACTACTGGGACCTCATCAAGATAAAAAGCTTCTGCAAGGCAAAGGAAACAACCAAAAAAACTAATAGGAAACCAACAGAATGGGAAAAGATAGTGGCAAATGGCATATCAGATAAAGGGCTAGTATCCAAAATATACAAGGAGCTCACTAAACTCCATACAAGAAAAATGAATGATCCGGTGAAGAAACGGGCAGAAGACCTGAATAGACACTTCTCCAAAGAGGACATCCAGATGGCCAACAGGCACATGAAACGATGCTCAGCGTCACTCATTATCAGGGAAATTCAAATCAAAACCACACTGAGATACCACCTCACACTGGTCAGAGTCGCTAAAATGAACAAATCAAAAGACTACAGATGCTGGCGAGGGTGTGGAGAGACGGGCACCCTCCTACACTGTTGGTGAGAATGTAAACTGGTGCAGCCGCTCTAGAAAACAGTGTGGAGATTCCTCAAAAAACTATCGATAGAACTCCCCTATGACCCAGCAATAGCACTGCTAGGGATTTACCCCATGGATACAGAAGTGTTGATGCATAGAGGCACATGTACCCCGATGTTCATAGCAGCAATGTCAACAATAGCCAAATCATGGAAAGAGCCTAAATGTCCATCAACTGATGAATGGATCAAGAAGAAGTGGTATATATATACAATGGAGTACTATATGGCAATGAGAAAGAATAAAATCTGGCCATTTGTAGGAAAGTGGATGGACCTTGAGGATGTCATGTTAAGCGAAATAAGTCAGGCAGAGGACAGATACCATATGTTTGCATTCATAGGTCTAACATGAGAGACCTGGCAAGGGACCATAGGGAGAGGAAGGGGGAAAGAGAGCGGGGAAGAGTGAGGGACACAGATCAAAGGAGACTACTGAATACTGAAGATGAACCATGGACTGAAAGAGGAGAGGGAGAGAGGAAGGGAGTGATGGTCATGTTGGGGGGCACTTGTGGGGAGAACCACTGGGTGTTATATGAAAACCAATTTGACAATAAACTATTATAAAAAATTTATAACAAAGTTCTAGAAATAAAAACATAATGAAACTGTCCTAGAAAGACACACATAGATAGATGCCACAAAATAAAAAGACCAGAAAGTAACGCAAGTTTCCGTTAACCACCAAGGAGCTAGAAAAATGAAAAACAGGACATTTTTAAGGTTTCCATAAGGAGGGGTGACATGGATTTTTGGAGGGGATTCAGATAGGAATATGCATGAACCACACAGCAGATGACCAAAATGGGATCCTCAGGTTCTCACTGGTGTTTGCTAACATACTGTTGGGGATGGGCTTAGGGTCCCTCAGGCTTATACCAAAGAGTTAACAATGGGCCAAGAAGCCCAGCCGAAAGAATGCTGTCACCTGCATCAGCCACATCTGCCAAGAGCCCCCATGGGAGCTGCCCTCTGCCCTCTGCTGCCTCTTGCATTGGACTGAGCTCCTGGGGCCCTGGCATCTGCCATATTCATGTTACCCATCCCCTGTTGGGTGCTTGGCATGATGAAAAAGCTCTCGAAATGTATACCTGTGGTGGTTCCAAAACATTGTGAGTATAGTCAGTATCACTGAATTGCACATTAAAGGGTGAATAAAATAATAAATTTTCTTATGTATATTTTAATCATTACAAATAACAGTTCAAAATCAAATTATATGTAAGAACCTGTACTTATACCAACAACTTCTCATCCTGAAATGTGTTACTCTATTCCAACTCATTGTCATGGGTAAAAATTTACAGTAATTTTAAAATTATTTTTCCTATAGAGTCCACATATAAATGAGATCATACAGCATTTTCATTTCTCTGTAGGGCTTATTTCTCTTAGGATAATGGCCAGCAGGTTTATGCATGTTGTCACAAATGGAAGGACTTTCTTCTGGAAAGACACAGGGCTGGACTGCCTTCATGCCCAAATAGGGGAAATCCTGCTCCTGTTGCCCCACAGAACTCCCTACTGATTGGATCCTTGATGAGCCCTGATGTCACAGGAGAGGAGAGGAGGACAGAGTCAGGGCCTGGGGGCTCATGAAACCAGCCACAGGGGTTCCCAAAGTCCCTGAGGGTGTCAGCCTTGGTAAATTCACATCAGTGGGATCTACTTGCCACCTTCCCAAGAGCAGACCCAGCAAGTTGTAGCAATGATGGATCCGCTGCCCCTGACCCTCATAAGCACAGCTGACAGATTTGCTGACTGACACCTAAAGTTTCTCCCATGGCTAATCACCCTCTTCTGATGTCACAATTTAAGGGGCAGGTAGCCAGCCTGTTTACCAGCCAGCTCTGAGTCTGCTATTTGTCCTGCTCTGAGTTCTCACTCAGCGCCAATCTGGATACATCACACCTGCAACATGCAGCTATTTTCCCAGCTCTCAGCACAGGAGCCTGGAGGGAAGGAAGGGTCTCTGCTCTGACCCCTGGAGCAACAGAGTCCATATTCTGGAGACTGGATACCTGCTGGGATGGTCCATAACCTCTAAACAGAAAACTAAGGGAAGCTGATGTGCCTTTGTAAAGACAAAAAGAGGCTAGCTCAACACATTCTGAGTTTTAATCTTAATCCCCAGACAAAATGCCTGCATTATCATAAGTTTCTTTGTTGTCTGTTTGTTTGCTGGCTTGTTTGTTTTCCTGAGAGTACAAAGAAATTGAATAAAACACTATGAGGAAGAAGGGCATTGTGAATGAGAAGCTACTTTGAAATACAGTCAGTGGGCATTCATGTTACGTTAAACTGGAGGGGAGTCAGAGTACAGGGGTCTGAGCAGGCTGAAGTATTTGTCCCACTTCCTCATCTGTGTGTGTCACTGTGCCCAGCACTGCTGTGCCAGATTGCGCAGTAGTAGTCAGCCTCATCCTCAGGCTGCAGCCCAGAGATGAGCAGAAGTCCTGCATTGGCCGAGGCATCTTTGGATCCGGAGAAGCGGTTGGGGACCCCAGAGCCCTGGTGTTTATTTGAGTCTGAGTAGTAGTACAGAAGATACCGGGGAGAGCTCCCAGGCTTCTGTTGGTACCAGTATATATAATAGCTGCCAACGTTGACGTCCCTGCTCAGGGTGCAGGTGAGCCTGGCAGTCGTTCCCAGAGATGCAGAGAGGGATGATGGCTGGGTCAGCACAGGCAGGGACAGGGAACCTGCAAACACAGACACAGCAGAGTGAAGAGAAGGGACAGGGTATGCGAAATTAGGGAGCTGAGAGAGAGAAATTTGACTCTGGCTGCGGGCCCATTCTGGTGCCTTGAATCCTGTCCCTACCTGTCCAGTAACAGAGGAGCACGAGGAGGACAGGGGTCAAGGCCATGATGTCAAACACCCCCTTCTTAGGCCACAGAGCTGGAGCTGGGCTGTCCCTGGCCTGTCTTATTCCCTCACTATGGGCCTCACAGAGGAGGGGCTACTCATGCAAATGTGACCCACCCCTACCTCTTCTCCAAGTTCGCACACAGGATTGTGGCCCTTGTACAGGAAGACAATATGATGCACTAGTTTCCACTTGGGTGGGCCTGGAGGAAGCAGCTGTGGGGACCACACACAGGCCGAGGCCCAGGTCTCCTTCAGAATCAGAGGACACACCTGCCCTGTCCCCACTGGAAGCAAGGGGCCCTGTCCTGGGGCTTTCAGTCAGTGGAGGGCTGCCCAGCTGGAAGACCCTGTCCTGCAGAAACCCCCAGACACAATGTCACAGCACCCCCTGTTGGTCTCTGAGTGAATGTCCCTTTTCTCACCGATGGCAAACCTCTCTTTCACTGGCTTCCCTGATGCTTGTGTTTCCATAACTTGAGAGTGCTCTCCAGGGAAAGCCAAAGGTCCTGCTGAGCCATGACTGATCAGGTTTCCTCTTTGAAAGGGGGAAGGATAATCTAACAGGAAGGACACATGCAGTCCTGACCCAGTGGAGACTATGAACCACTCTGGAGCTGCGGACATAACACAGGGAACAGAGAAAGAAAGAATCTGTTCCCATTTGGGGGCTCAGAGGATGTGGGCTGGACTGGTTGCTGAATGTAATGGGGACTCATTGAAGACACAGAATGTGGGAATCTGGGCCCTTCGGAGGAGGACAGACAGGACACAGCAAACCCTGATGAGACCTTTGTGGGTGTGGGGACAGAGCAAGGACCTCTAAAGGGCCATCATGCGGCCTCACCTCCATGTTTTGAGGGACTTTTAATCCTGGCTGTACCTGACATCAGTAGTGATCATTACAGATTTAACTCCATAAGAAATTCTAGGACAGAACTTGGGACAGGGATACCTGGAAGGAGTCATTTTCTGAAGGAAGATGACAGCAGAGGAAAAAGAAAAGCAAGAAGTGGTTCATGTCACAGCAGAGCCTAGCTGCACTGTTTCACTTATGTTACCCAAACCGCAAGAAAATGGGACACTTTTTGCAGATTATCTCGCTGCCCCTGGCTGCCCAAGCTCCAAGCTGCACACGTAGCCCCAGGTCCCCAGAGCAGGAGGAGGTCACAGCTGCTGGGTCCCCCTGAGCTCTGAGCACAGGGAGACAGGGCTGGTTCTCACAGGACTCCCAGGCACACAACGCCCCCATTGCCCAGAGCCCACTCACAGCTGGGTCTGAGAGTAGGCGGCACCTGGACAGGACCCAGGGCTTCATCAAACCCTGCCCATGAGCTTCCCAGTCTGACCTTCATAGGAAGTATAGGGATCCGCATTAAAGATGAACTCATAGAAGGTCACCTCACCTCAGTGCAAAGGCCTCTTCAGCTCCATCCAGACCCACTTTCCTGTGTATAGAGTAACACAGAGCAGGGATAGCGAGAAAGCCCTTCCGGAGTCTGTCCTGTATTTCCCCAGATCAGAGGGACAGAGGGACAGAGACCACTAAACCCTAACGGCCCCATTTAGGACCCACAGGAACCTGGCTCACTCCTGTGCACCCCCTCCCCACCTAATTCCCAGTGTGAGTGAATGAGGGGCTCTGCCCCAGTTCTCCTCTGTTCTCACCCTCTTCCCTGTGATGGGGAGGGGCTTGACTGCCATCACAAGAAAGTTGTTCAGAGAGGACAACCTCACTGCTTCGTCTGGAGAGGAGCCTCCTAAGGGGATGGGGGGAGACCCCAGCCTTCCAGGAAGAAGCTGGGAGAACACAGGCTGAGGTCAGACCAGAGGGTTGATGTGTCCCAAACTGGAAGGGAAAGGCAGGGACACACAGAACCACATATCTGGGGCTGGAGGAACACATCCTAGGAGGAAAGAATGGAGCTGCACAGGCTTCTGTGTGACTGACTCTGGTGGAACAAGGCTGTGGATGCCATCACTGTCCTTGACCTGTTTCATGAAAGTCACATGTAACTGGTCCTCAGATGCCCAGATATTTGTTCAAACACTCCTTTGGGTTTGTCTCTGAGGGCGTTTTGGATGAGTTAACATTTGAGTGCTCACACTTAGGAGAGCAGAGGGTCCATTCTAAGGTGGGGGTCTGAACCCTTCAGTTGAAGGCTTCAATAGAACAGAAAAGCTGAGTGAGAGGGCACCCCTCTGCCATGTACCTGGTTTGTTTTTTTAATTCATGCTATAAAACCTTTAGAATGTAGATCATTTCCATTTATTGATATAACTGGATGGTGGTTTATATTGTTATTATAGTTTCCTATCTCCATGATGACTACTCCTCTATGTCCTCTTTCCTATCTTCCACGAAGTGATGGAAAGGCCCCTAGGATCCCAGTAATTGAAGATCCTCACATCAGTGAGGCACAGGGAGCACTTCTCTGTATTTGGTGAGTAGAAACCCTCCACTGCATTCCTGAAGAGTTGACACACAGATCATCTTCATTATCTCTTACAATTTCAACCTGTTTGAAACAACTCTTCATGCACAGTGTGAAGTGACTCCCTCTAGGATCTGTTCTCCCAGCACACAGACACATGTGTCCAGGTCCTGCCACATGAGGCTGTTTGTGGCGTGGACATCAGAGGACAAAGGACAAACCTGCAGGACGTTGTAGGACCAAAGGAGTGACAGCTGCACGTTCTCTGACAGGGACAGAGTGCATGAGTTTATGTATCAGTCAGCATTATGTCCCCAGAGCAAATAAATATGTCTTATTTTATATAAGATTCTGCTCAGTAAGGCTGATTTGAACTCAACGAGAATGTCCTTCTGAAGATGCAGGTGCAGTCCTTACTCTACATTTCACACATCTGTGCTTTTTGCACAGAGAATATAGATAAAATTATGGTGAATATAATGGACGGAATAACAATGGGAAATAATTGACTTCTATTCTCCAGTGACGATGGGTTTGTAAAACAAATAAATTAATTTTGTTGTATCATTGGTTTTTATTTAATTTCATTGTTTATATTGTGGGTCTGGTCCAGCAGGTAGGGAAAACCAAATGTAGTGTTTAGTGAATCCCCACGAAGGTTCTGTCCCTGAGAACTTCAAGCCCACTCAGTGATGATATTCCCAAGCACAGACCTTCTGGATGGAGCACAGTGGGATCACACTTGAATCTGGTGTGGGGAAAGCTACAGTCTGTGTGTCTTGAGTTCATAGTAGAGCATTTGTTCATTCAGCCACTCATGACTGGAGGAAAGAATTTCTAGTACCCCAGGCGAACTGCACCCAGAGGACTCCATTAAAGTTCCCACTTTGGAGTGATGGAGACATAGAGATAAGGGAGGTTGTGTCCCTGAGGTCACTGATCCTGTGGGCATGGCTTGGGACAGAAGATTTTTCATCAGGGGTCCGGCGTGACTGGAGGTGTTTCTTGGGTGAATGAAGGAGTGACAGTCAAGCCCTAGAGTGCAGTGAAGGTGTGTGTCGGGTCCCCCATGGACTTGATCTCCGTGGGAGCAGCATTGAGGCTGCTGTCCCAGAATCAACTTACTGATCAGCGTCTGGCACTGACTGGAGCCCTGACATGGTCAGAGGCTGACCTGCACATAGAGACAGAGACTCACTGTGGGATTCGTGAGCATCAGCCTCATCCCAGGAAAGCAGATGTTCAGGCAATGTCCTGGCTGCCCTGGTGACAGGACCCCAGTCACACTCAATGTCGCTGGCATTTCCTGCTGACAGGAATTCTGTCTTCTAGGAATAGCGATCCTGAGGATGGCTGGATGAATACAGGTTGACCCTGAATTCTGAAGGGACAGAGAAACCCAGAAACTGCAGATCCCAGGACATTGTACATTCAGAAAGAGGAGAGAGGGCACGTTGACTTGTCACTCCTGTAATTTCTCCTCAAAGATGGTTCTCCACGAAGCTGATTTTGCATTTGAAGGGCTGGAGTCTCTAAGACCTTTTCTGTGGAGGTTGACGTATTGTAGGCAGGGAGGACTAAGGAGAGGGTAGACCTGCCAACAATTCACTGAATCTGATGTCCAGATTCCGTCCTGTGACACAAATCTCCACATCTTTATATCAACTGATTTCCTATCCACTGATGGGAATTAATTTAACTAATAAATTTAATTTAATAAATTAAAACAAAAGCTGCCAAATAGTGGAAAATATGTTATTTGATACAGTGGATCTCAAACTGAGGTTATTTTGTCCACCAGGTACACCTGAAAGTCACCTGTACAGTAAGCAAAGAGGGTGAGTAACAGGGAAGACAGGTCCTGGTTACGATGGCCCAGAGGTTTTTTGCTGAGCCCCACAGCCTGGCCTGAGCCCAATAACTCCTCTTAAGTGTTCCCTTGATGCTAGGGCGGGGGTCTCACGCACATATTCTCTTATCCCAAGGCCATACAAGCGCCTCTTTGGACTTAAGGCTGGGATCCAGCTGAGCAAAGTGAGGGTAGGAATGGGAGAGGCCTTCACCCCAGGAATGACTCAGGAGCACTGACCTGCAAGAAACAGGGGAGAAAAGGACTTTCAGCAGAGTAACTGGGGAAGTACTATCGCCCTCTGTTGGATTCATGGCTCATAACAACTCAGGTTGAGAGTGACACCAGGGTCCCTGCCCCTCTTCCCTCCTGCTCAGGGCCCCAGCCTCTTCAGATTAGATTCTTTCACTTAGAAATATGCATGGAAAGCTAATCCATGTGTTTTTGTGACCTGAGACAGCATGTATTTTCATCACTGAATCCTATTCCATTTATGGCTCTACGAGAGGTTATTAGCCATTCATCTATTAAAAGATGTTTTTGTTGCTTTATAAATAGTAACAAACATTTATGTGCATATTCTTGTGTCCACACAGAAAACTCATTTAAAGTAGTCCTTAGGAATGTTCTTTTGCATTATATCTTTTTTTATGTTTTTATTTTTTATTTAAATTTTTTAATTTTTTTAGTTTATTGTCAAATTGGTTTCCATACAACACCCCGTGCTCTTTCTCATAAGTGTCCTCCTCCATCACCACCACCTCTTTTAACCCCTCCCCTTCCCCTTCAACCCTCAGTTCATTTTCGGCATTCAATAGTCTCTCAAGGTTTGCATCCCTCTCTCTCCCCAACTCTCTTCCCTCTTCCCCTCCCCCTGGTCCTCCATTAGGTTTCTCCTGTTCACCTGTTAGACCTATGAGTGCAAACAATTGGTATCTGTCCTTCTCCACCTGACTTATTTCGCTTAGCATGACACCCTCAAGGTCCATCCACTTTCCTACAAATGGCCAGATTTTATTCTTTCTCATTGCCATGTAGTACTCCATTGTGTGTATATACCACATCTTCTTGATCCACTCATCAGATGATGGACATTTAGGCTTTTTCCATGTTTTGGCTCTTGTTGATATTCCTGCTATGAACATTGGGGTACATGTGCACCTATGCATCAGCATCTCTGTATCCCTTGGGTAAATTCCTAGCAGTGCTATTGCTGGGTCATAAGGGAGTTCTATGGACAGTTTTTTAAGGAACCTCCACACTGTTTTCCAGAGCAGCTGCACCAGTTTACATTCCCACCAACAGTGTAGGAGGGTGCCCGTCTCTCCACACCCTCGCCAGCATCTATAGACTCTTGATTTGTTCATTTTAGAGACTTTGACCAGTGTGAGGTGGTATCTCAGTGTGGTTTTGATTTGTGTTTCCCTGATGATGGGTGATGTTGAGCATCGTTTCATGTGCCTGAAGGCCATCTGGATGTCCTCTTTGGAGAAGTGTCTGTTCATGTCTTCTGCCCATTTCTTCACTGGGTTATTTGTTTTGTGGGTGTGGAGTTTGGTAAGTTCCTTGTAGATTTTGGACACTAGCCCTATATCTGATATGTCATTTGCAACTATCTTTTCCCATTCTGTCAGTTGCCTATTAGTTTTCTTGATTGTTTCCTTTACAGTGCAGAAGCTTTTTATCTTGATGAGGTCCCAAGAGTTCAGTTTTTCTCTCATTTCCTGTGCCTTTGGGGATGTGTCAAGTAGGAAATTGCTGTGGTTAAGGTCAAGGAGGCTGTTTCCTACTTATTCCTCGAAGGTTTTGATGGTTTCCTGTCTCACATTCAGGTTCTTCAGCCATTTTGAGTTTATTTTTGTGTATGGTGTAAGAAAGTGGTCTAGATTCATTCTTCTTCATGTTGCTGTCCAGTTCTCCCAGCACCACCTGCTAAAAAGGCAGTTATTTTTCCATCAGATACTCTTTCCTGCTTTGTCAAAAATTACGTGGTCGTACATTTATGGGCCCAGTTCTGGGTTCTCTATTCAATTCTATTGGTCTATGTGTCTGTTTTTGTGCCAATACCGTACTGTCTTGATGATGACAGCTTTGTAGTGGAGGCCAAAGTCTGGCTTTGTGATGCCTCTGATTTTGGTTTTCTTCTTCAATATGACTTTGGCTATTCGGGGTCTTTTGTGGTTCCATACGAATTTGAGGATAGTTTGTTCTAGCTTTGAGAAGAATGTTGGTGCAGTTTTGATGGGGCATGCATTGAATGTGTAGATTGCTTTGGGTAGTAATGACATTTTCACAATGTTTATTCTTCCGATCCATGAACAGGGAATGTTTTTCCATTTCTTGGTGTCTTCTTCAATCTCTTTCATAAGTTTTCTATAGTTTTCATCATATAGGTCGTTTCCATCCTTGGTTAGGTTTACTCCTAGGTATTTATGGTTTTTCGTGCAATCATGAATGGGATCAGTTTCTCGATTTCTCTTTCAGCTGCTTCATTTTTGGTGTATAGGAATGCAACTGATTTCTGTACATTGACTTTGTACCCTGCAACTGTACTAAATTCATTGATCAGTTCTAGAAGGCTTCTGGTGGAGTCTGCCGGGTTTTCCATGTAGGGTATCATGTCATCTGCGAAAATTGAAAGTTTGACTTCTTCTTTGCCAATTCTAATGCCTTTTTTTGTTGTTTTTGTCTGATTGCTGATGCTAGGACTTCCAGCACTATGTTAAACAGCAGTGGTGTGAGTGGACACCCCTGTCGTGTTCCTGATCTCAGGGGGGAAGCTCTCAGTTTTTCCCCTTTAAGAATAATATTGGCTGTGGGCTTTTCATAAACTGCTTTTATAATGTTTAGGTAAGTTTCTTCTATTCCGACTGTCTCAAGGGTTTTTTATTAAGAAAGGGTGCTGTATTTTGTCAAATGCTTTTTCTGCATCTATCGACAGGATCATATGGTTTTTATCCTTTATTTGTTAATATGATGGATCACATTGATGGATTTGCAAATATTGAACAAGCCCTGTAACCCAGGAATGAATCCCACTTGATCATGATGGATAATTCTTTTTTATGTGTTGAATTCGATTTGCTAGTATCTTGTTGAGTTTTTGCATCTGTATTCATTTAGGATATTGGTCTGTAGTTCTCTTTTTTGGCTGGGTCTGTGTCTGGTTTGGGTATCAAGGTGATGCTGGCTTCATAATGAGTTTGGAAGTTTTCCTTCTATTTCTATTTTTTGGAATAGTTGAGAAGAAGGAGTATGAGCTCTGCTTTAAATGCCTGGTAGAATTCCCCTGGGAAGCCATCTGGCCCTGGGCGCTTAATTGTTGGGAGATTTTTGATAACGGATCCAATTTCTTCAATGGTTATCGGTCTATTCATGTTTTCTATCTCTTCCTGTTTGAATTTTGGCAGTGCATGTGCATTTAAGAATTTTCCCATTTCTTCTGTGTTGTCCAGCTTGTTGGCATTAATTTTACATATTAATCTCTGATGATTGCTTGTATTTCTAAGGGATTGGTTTTAACAGATGCTTTTTCATTCATGATTTTGTCTATCTGGGTGCTCTCTCTTTTCTTTCTGAGGAGCCTGGCTAGAGGTTTATCGATTTTGTTTATTTCTTCAAAGAACCAACTCTTGGATTCATTGATCTGCTCGACTGTTCTTTTGGATTCTATATTGCTTATTTCTGCCCTGGTCTTTATGATTTCTTTTCTTCTGCTTGGTTTGGGGTGCTCTTGCTGCTTCCTTCTCATTCCAGTAGGTGCTCTGTTAGATTTTGAATTGCGCTTTTTCTAGTTTGTTGAGATTGGCCTGGATTGCAATATACTTTCCTCTTAGGACTGCCTTTGCTGCTTCCCAGAGATTTTGGATTGTTGTATCTTCATTTTCATTTGTTTCCATATATTTTTTAATTTCTTCTCTAATTGCCTGATACACCCAATCATCCTTTAGTAGAGTAGTTTTTAACCTCCACATTTTTGGTGGTTTTCCAGACTTTTTCCTGTGATTAATTTCAAGTTTCATAGCATTGTGATCTGAAAGTGTGCCTGGTATGATCTCTATTCGTTTATAGTTATGGAGGTCTGCTTTATGCCCCAGAATGTGATCTATCCTGGAGAATGTGCCATGTGCACTCAAAAAGAAGGTGAATTTCCTAACCTCAGGATGCAGAGTTCTAAATATGTCTTTCAATTTCGTTTTCGTTCTCGTTAGATTCCATATATTTTATAATTTCTTCTCTGATTGCCTGATTAACGCAATCATTCTTTAGTAGGGTGGTTTTTAACCTCCACATTTTTGGAGGTTTTCCAGACTTTTTCCTGTGGTTAATTTCAAGTTTCATAGCATTGTGATCTGAAAGTGTGCATGGTATGATCTCTATTCGTTTATACTTATGGAGGGCTGCTTTATGCCACAGTATGTGATCAGTCTTGGAGAATGTGCCATGTGCACTCGAGAAGAAGGTGAATTTCCTAACCTCAGGATGCAGAGTTCTAAATATGTCTTTCAATTTCATCTGGTCCAATGTGTCGTTCAGGTCCATTGTTTCCTTAGTGATTTTCTGTCTGGTTGATCTATCCATTGCTGTCAGTGGAGTATTAAAGTCCCCGGCAATTAGCACATGCTTATCAGTATGATTGTTTCTGTCTGTGATTAATTGTTTTATGTGTATGTGCTCTCCCAATTTTGGTGCATAGATATTTATAATTGTTAGCTCTTCCTCATGGAAAGCCCCTGTAATTATTATATAATGTCCTTCTTCATCTCTTGTTACTGCCTTTCCTTTAAAGTTCAGTTTGTCAGATATAAGTATGGCTACTCTGCCTTTTTTTTTTTTTTTTTTTTTTTTTTTTTTTTTTTTTTTTTTTTTTTTTTTTTTTTTTTTTTTTTTTTTTTTTTTTTTTTTTTTTTTTTTTTTTTTTTTTTTTTTGGCTCCAGTCACATGATAGATATTTCTCCATCCCTTTACTTTCAATCTGATGGCATCTTCAGGTCAAAAATGAGTCTCTTGTAGACAGCAAATAGATGGATTTTGTTTTTTTATCCATTCTGCTACCCTGTGTCGTTTAGTTGGAGCATTCAGTCCATTTACATTCAGTGTTATTATTGGAAAATGTGGGTTTACAGTCATTGTGTTCTCCGTAGAATTCATGTTTATAGTGGTGTCTCTGGCACCATGTATTCTTTGCAACGTTTCCCTCATAGAGTCCCTCTCAGGGTTTCCTGAGGGGCTGGATTGGTGGTCATGAATTCTCTCAATTTTTGTTTATTAGGGAACACTTTTATTTCTCCTTCCATTTTGAATGAGAGCTTGCTGGCTAATGGATTCTTGGCTGCGTGTCTTTTCTGTTCATCACATTGAAGATTTCCTGCCATTCTTTCCTGGAATGCCAAGTTTCATTAGATAGGTCTGTAACGACTCTGATAGGTTTCCCTTTGTATATGAGGGCCCTTTTCTCCCTAGATGCTTTCAGAATTCTCTCTTTATCTTTATATTTTGCCAGTTTCACTATGATATGTCGTGCCGAAGGCCGAGTCAGAGTACGTCTTAAGGGGGTTCTTTGTGCCTCTTGAATTTGAATGTCTATTTCTTTTCCCAGATTTGGGAAATTCTCAGTTATAATTTGGTCTAGTATCCCTTCAGGACCTTTCTCTCTGTCTTCCTCATCAGTAATTCCTATGATACAGATGTTGTTCCGTTTGATTGTGTAACTCAGGTCTCGAATTCTCCTTTCCTGCTCCTGGATTAATTTCTCTCTTTCTTTTTCAGCTTCTCTTTTGCTATAACTATATCTTCTAATTCACCTATTCTCTCTGCCTCATCAATCCTTGAGGTGGCTGCCTCCAGTTTCTTATTCACCTCATCTATAGCCTTTTTTAACTCATCACACCTATTTTCAAAGTGCCTAGTAATTGTCTCAGTTGATTCTTTGATGCTTTCCTCAACCCCAGCGATTAATTTTATGACAAGTTTTTAAAATTTTTGGTCAGGTATGTTGTCTAGGTCTGCCTTGAGCAGTTCCTTGGGTGTGACTTCCTCCTGGAGGTTCTTCAGGGGAGAGTTTCTTTGTTTTGTCATTTTGGCTAGTTTTCTATCTCTTGTCAGCGTTAGAAAGCTCGTTGTGCACTGTGCACCTGTTAATATTTCTCTGTTAAAGGAGGCTTATTGACTGTCCAGGGCCTGATATTTCAGGAGATATTCTTTTACGGTGTCTCTCAGTTTCTCTTCTTGTGCCTTTGAATATTTTATTTCCCTACTCAGCAATATTTGGGACTTGCCATCATGCAGTCTTTGGCTTGTTTCTTGGTGTAGCCCTAAGAAGGAAAACAGACACACCAACACAGAAGAAACAGAAGCACACAAATGCACAGACAAATCAAACAAACACACACATTAAAAGAGGGAAAGAAAAGAAAGAAAATGGAGAAGAAAGAGACGAAAAGAAGAGAAGAAAAAAAGAAAAATAATAAAGGGGGTCAGAGACAACAAAGGACAGTGGACAGTCTAAAAGTGTATGACCAGTTGAGGGGAGAGGTAAGGATGAGATACAGGAGTATATATCTGGATTGCAAGAAGGTAAAAAAGGGAGAAAGGAGAAAGGAAAATAAGGAGTAAAATTTGTTTAAAATTTAAGTAAAAAAAGTAATAATAATAAAAAATAAGTACAAAAAAGAAGAAAAAAAGGAAAAAATGAAGAAAAAAAAGCAGCAGGCTTTTTTGGATAGGCCTGGTTTGGTGTGATAGGTCTAGGAGGCTGCTCTCAGAGGCTCAGCCTTGATGTCTGCAGAGAGTAGAATCGCGGCACGCCAAGCTCCGCTGGAACTATGCACTGTAGGTCACTCTAATGAGTCTGATCTCCTTGTGCCGTGGTTTAGCCAAGTTGTATTTTCTAGGCCGCCTCAGTTCAAAGTTCCAGTCCATGCACTTGTATGCTACCACAGATGAGATGTATTTGCTTTGGTGGCTGGCTTCTAAGGGGGAGGGGACAGGTTGTCTTGGCTCAGGCAGGGATTTCAGCTGCCCCTGCCTGAGTCGAGGTGTGCTGCCTGAGGCGAGATGTGCAGCAGGAGGTGAAGTGCACACCCTCACAGACACAACTGCAGATTCCCAGCCCCCATTTACGAGATGATGCCGTGGAAATGAGGTGCATGCTCCCACTCCCAAAACAGAGGTCGAAGTGAGCACCCCTGGTGCCACCACTGTCATGGCCACTGACTCCCCACCGAGATGGCACAGGGCTAGAAGCTGTTATTTCCCTGGCTCCACCTGGGTTTGGGATTTGGTCTACCCAGCAGTTATATATGGAGTGAGAGTTTCTCTCTCCAAGTGCAGTTAAATGTTTTTTATCTCTACCCCAGAGACAGTACTATGAGCATGTTAAGTCTCTCTATCTCTTCCCTTTGTCTCTCGGGCTCCATGCACTTGCCCCGTGTTGGGCTGGGGCTCCCACCTCCCCTGCCCATCTCGGGCTGGCCTGTTTTCCAATCTCCCCAGTTCGCACTCACTCACTCAAGTATCTTTGAGGTTGTCTTCTTTCTGGAGTCCGTATTTTCTCCTTCCGCTCTTGCAGATGAGAGTAATGTTGTTCTCAGTTCGATAGATGGGGCAGACGAAGTTTACAGAGCTCCGTTCCTCTCCGCCATCTTGGCTCCTCACTTTTTGCATTATATCTTTAAGGCTTTGCTTAACTGTGTAAGAAACTTTTGCCAAGGAATCTTCCAAACTATTGGGCTTTTAGCATTCCCACCAGCAAAGAATGAGAGTTCCGCTGCCCCACATCCCAGGTAGCATCTGATGCTGTCATTGTATTGAACTTTACCCATGGTAATGGGAGTCTTGTGGTACCTCTTGTTTCCATTTATAATACCACAATAACATATGTTGGAAATCTTTTCCGATATGTAAGAGTCATTTGTCTATCTTCCTTGGTTAGGGATGTGTTCAGATCTCCTCATTGGGAAGGCAGTGCCAAGCATCCATAAATTCAGGAGCTCAGCAAAGCTCTAATCTAAAGAGGAAGGGAGAAACTGAGTATATTCAAGTCTGTTGAGCTCTGGAAATTATCAGCAAAGCCCAGGAGGACATCAAGAAATGTAAGCTGTGCTCGGCAAAGAGTCACCTGGTTCTCCTGTTTCATACATACTGCACTACTACCTTTCTTGACATTCCAACCTAGCAACTGTGGAAGTCATTTTGCTTCTGGAAACAAAACTCCAATTTTTGCATTGGGAAACCTATACTTCCAAAAAGAGATATTTTCATTGACTTTATAAACTTACATGCATCCAGAGATGAAGACGTCTTGTTTTAGAGCATCTGGAAAGTTGAAAACCATAAACTATGCTGCTGTTGGCCCCAGAAAGGGAGAGACGACTGATGAATAATACTGGAGCCGGGGTGGAAGGGCAGTTTGTCACGTGTCCTGGTGAGACAGGAGCTCCTTGTTACATTTGATTGTGTGCAGCTCTAAGCTTTGATGAACAGCCTCTCCACAGCCTGCTACCCAGAGGTGGTTAAAGAGGTTTTTTCAGCAAACATGGATCTGGATAATCAGTTTTGGACACATGGAGGGTTCTTCACTACTGTTCTAGATCACAAGTTAAAGGCTGTGCCTGGGAACCTTGGTATCATTGCTATGGGAATCGCCAGCATTTATGCTGCTTCTGTGGAGGAGGAAGTGACCTGGGGTCATCAAGAGCTTTCCAAGGGATTGACACAAGCACAGATGGGCAGTTTCTATTCCGGATTTTTCACACACCTGCACAACCTGGATTCTGGAAACCGTCCAGTGGGTTCTGAAGAGACATGAGGACAGATCAGTACCTATGGGTTCAGGAAACCCACTCATGGGAGTCCCCGTGGGTTCTGGCATCAGCTGCAGCAAAGCCACATCCATGGACCTACTACAGCCACTTCCTCTGGGTAGGCTCAGCATTTTTCCAGCAGCAGAAGCCTGTACATGTTGAAGTAAATATGCACCTATGTATTTCATCATAGAGTGTTTTAATGATATATTAATTAAGTTTAACATGTTTTTTGCCTTACTGAATATTACTTATTACTTGTTGAATTTATATACATGTTTTTAGTTTTCTTTATATTTTTAGTGTATACCATTCTCTAGCCTGAAACTCGAGCTAATTTTCCCATGTTCTTTGAATGCTTTTCAGTATTTTTCTAGCCTTATGGTTCTGTCTGGAACATCCAATCCTATAAAGAACAGCCATGGTAAGGCTGGACATGACTTGTCTTGGTCTCTACCCCAGGGAGAAGATTCTAGTGTTAGCTGTAGGTGTTTTATAGATTTATCTCTCAAACTGAAGATGCTCAGTTTTCCCACATATTTCACTCTCAGATAATTTTTTACAATTATCATCCATCCATCCAACCATCCGTCCATCCACAATTCTGGCTTATTATCAGGAATAGGTTTGAATTGTCTGAGATGATTTTTCCATACTGATTGATAGAAGTATGGAATTTTCTTCTGTAGCCTGTTAATACAGGATATTACATGATTTATTTTTTAATATAAACTAGCCTTGTATCTTACAATAAAACTCCTTTTGGTCATGGTATATACTTCATATTATACATACATAGAACTGTTTTGTGTTTTCTAATATTGTTTTAGGAATATTTTTTAAGAAAAGAATTTTTGTCTCTCTATTTGTGAGAGATTCTCCATTCGCTTATTTCTTTGGTGCCATAAAGCTGTTGGCACCAGCTACCAACTGAAAATTTAGAAAGAATCCTTCCTCAGCCAAATTCGCCATTTTGATCCCCAAGCAAGGAATATCTAGTGATATATTCAAGTTTTTATTAATGTCTTTTAGAAAGTTTTGCATTTTCCGTGTAGAAGACTTTCAGATTTTTCATAATTATAACATCACAAATGGTGCCGTTTTACTTTTATTTTTTTTTATTGTCAAATTTGTTTCCATACAACACCCAGTGCTCTTCCCCCTAAGTGCCCTCCACCATCACCACCACCTCTTTTCCCCCCACCCCCTTCCCCCTTAACTCTCAGTTCATTTTCAGCATTCAATAGTCTCTCAAGTTTTGTATCCCTCTCTCTCCCCAACTCTCTCTCCCTCCTCCGTTCCCCCTGGTTCTCCATTAGGCCTCTCCTGTTTTCCTGCTAGACCTATGAGTGCAAACATATGGTTTCTGTCCTTCTCTGCCTGGCTCACTTCACTCAGCATGACACCCTCAAGGTCCATCCACTTTCCTACAAAAGGCCATATGTCATTCCCTCTCATTGCCATGTAGTATTCCATCGTGAAAATATACCACATCTTC
>PJEM01006307.1:7546-113686 GCA_004023845.1 Helogale parvula | reverse complement strand
TGCCTGGGGAACCCCAACACTGCAGCCATGCTCGAGCAACTGAAGACTGCTGGAGAAAACTGCACAGACCTCAAAAGCCCCCTCCCCGCCCCCAGCCTGGCACCCTACCCCACTTCTCAGCGTGCCCGACTTTATGGGGCGTTACGTCACACCTCCTCCAGCCACCAGCACAAGGACTGCTATTCTGGACCTCACTGGCCAGTGACAGAGTCAGACAGAGGCACGTGACCTCGTTCTGGTGGGTAACACGTGAGGAGGAGGCTTCTGGGCGTTTCCTCACTCCTGAGAGTGTAGGCAAAGAGATGGTCTTTCCTTACCCTCTGGTCTGGATGGGACTGCTTGGAAGAGCTGGACAGAACCCGGGGCCCGGATAATGTAGCTTCATCCTTGAATCAACTTGAGGCTGAACCTGAACCGCCTCTTGGTTACGTAGGACGAGAAATGTCTCCACTGTTGACGGCAGTCTGAACCAGGCTCTGAACCAGTGGAGAGCGGCCTACCAGGCCCGGTAGGCCCAACTTAAGAGAACACTCTCCCCGCACCCCATGTGCCCTCACCTCATCTTTGTTCCTTTTCATACCAATGTTCTTGAAGAGTTATCTAGCCTTGCTTTGACTGATCTCTCTCAAACCCTTACAGTCAGGCACAGGGCCAGCACACCAGTGAAGCGACTTTTTCAAGGTCACCATCAAGGCCCAAGTGGCCCAGTCTAAAGGCCTTTTCCCAGTCCTGCATATTCACGCGTTTGCTGTCGTTAACCCCTCCCTCTCTTGAGTCTCTCCTCCCAGCCTCCGATCTCCCCTAGGGTCACACCCGGGGCCTCTTTCTTTGTCTACACTCTCCCTAGATCTCTTAAGAGTCCCCAGGTTTAAAACAACAGAGCCGTCATAATTTAGGAAGCCTTTGTCCCTGGTTCCTAGGAGGCAGCCTGGAAATCCTTGGAATTTTCGGAGTGATTAGGAGGCTCTTTTCTTATTCAAGGTAGGTTCTGAGGTTATGCTAATGAGGCAGTTCAAGGTGAGGGCCTAGATAGTTTAAACCAACAAGATGCTGACTCAGGATACCAGCCGGCTAGGCCAGTAAAAGCATCCACACAATTAAGAGAGAGGGGACAGGCTGGAGAATGACCTCAACCTCACCTCCAGTGGTTCAATCAGTCCTAAGTATGTAAAGAAACGCCAGTAAAAATTCTAGACACGGAAGCTTTGGTGAGTTTCTCTGGTAGGTCATGTATGCTGTGTATTGTCACACATCACTGTGCTGGGATGGTGAAACTCTTGATCCCACCGGGAAGAGACAATATAAGCTTTAGGATCCTTCTAGAATGGGTTCTGTGGATCTCTTTTTGCTGGTTCGGATTTGAATCCTTTTGCTCTACTGAAATGAATTATGAGTCTAGATGCCTTCCTGAGTTGAGTTGTTCTAGTGAGTTGAACCTTAGGGGCAAATGGGAAGTCCTGCATCTGTACCCAGCTGGTCAGAAGTGAGTGGGCTGGGGGCCCTTGAACTTGCCACTGGTGTCTGAAATCAGCAGACTCATGGAGGAAGGTATTTCACCTGTGAAGTTTGGTCTAATTCCAGGGAGCTGCTATCAGAAGCCATTGCAAACTACACCCTCAAGCGAATCTAACCCTGAGCTCTCTCTTGAACTTCAGACTCCTGTGTTCATCCGCCTACTTGGAAGCCATCTCAGACCTTCCAGGCCCAAAGTAGAGCACTTGATTTACACAGTAAACCGGCTCTGTCCCAGGACTCGCCATTTCAGGACACCACTGCTCACCTAGTTCCTCGGGGTCCAACCTGGGGGTCACTCTTGACCCCTCGCCCACCACACGCGATCCATCAGTTACACGTGCAGAGTCTGTCCTGAATCCATCCACTTCACTCCGGGTGCACCTGCTACCATTCCAACTCAGACCTACCGTCCCCTCTTCACCTGGCCTGTACCAACTCCGTCAGCGTCCTAAATGCCTTCCTTGCTTCTGGGAAGCAGGTCTGGGCCCCACACCAGTCCATTCCTGAACTTATCTTTTTTAAGATAGAAACCAGGTCGGGGCGCCTGGGTGGCTGAGTCAGTTAAGCGTCTGACACGTGATTTTGGCTTAGGTCATGATCTCACGGTTTGTGAGTTCGAGCCCCTTATTGGGCTCTGTGCTGACAGCATGGAGCCTACCTGGGATTCTCCCTCCCTCTCTCTCTCTTTCTCCCTGTCTCTCTGTCCCTCTCCTGCTCTCTCTCTCAAAAATAATAAAAATAAATATTAAAAAAATGTAAACCAGATCATTTCATTAACCTGTTTTAAACCTTCTGTTGGTCCCCTTTCATTGCAGGATGAAATCCAAGTTCTGCCACCACCATAGGTCACATGTGGTCCGCTTCCCCCCAACCAACCGCTCCACCCTGGTTCCCTAAAGCCTCCAGGCCTTCAGCCCTGCTCTTCCCTTCCCCGACAGCTCTGTGGTTAGCTCGTTCTCGCTATCTGGGACACAGTCCCTTCCCCAGGGAGGCCCTTCCTGCCTGAACCCCTTACCCCCACTCCTGCCGCCTGCTTTCCGAGTCATCGCCTCGGAGCACGGGCTGCCCCCGACTTCACCCCGTGTGCCCACAGTCTTGCTCGTGCTCCATCACCTTCCCACAGAAGGAGACCCCGGTCTTTCTCACTGCCTTGCCCAGTGTCTGTAATTGTGCCCAGCACAGAGTAGGCGCGGAGTAAATATTTCTTAGATAACAGAAACGACAAAGGTGGGGACCAGTGCTTTACCCCAAGGCAGCGAGTAACGTGGGAATTTCAGGAGCGTGCCTGCAAATCGCATTTTGTAGGTGTTGGCATCTGCATAGGGTAGTCTTGCTCTAGACTCCTGACCCCACTTGTTCCAGAAGCATCTGGTAGCCATGGAATTCCAAAGTCTTCTCTGTACGTGCTGCTTACATGACGCTTCCCGCGCATTTGGGTGAACTAGATATGTCTCCTGTCTTACACTCGCGATCATATATAACTGAGGAATCCCTGTGACTACAATGGAGTGGCCAGTCAGACTGAAGTCTGACTTTGAGTCAAATAGGACACCAGGTCTTTCTTGCAAACCCGGGGGCAGGGGGGGCATCCTAGAGTTCTGTGTTTTATTCTAATTCTACTATCGTCTCTGCTCCCAACCCCTCTCCAGAAGAGGTGGTCCCGCGTCTCACCAACAGTCCATCCTGTCGTCCTTGGTAAAGGACGTGTACTCTTTAAACCTCAAAGATCCCACAGGTGAGCTACTAATGTCAACACGAACAAGCGGAAGGCAGGCCCGCTTGGGCAGAAAATGTCAAGAAACTCTGAAAGGAGGCTCTGATGAGGGGGCCGGTGGGAGGTGCATTTCCAGATACTCCTTTCTCCCAAACTCTAGGCCGTGCCCCCAAATGCCAAGGTTCGAAGGCCTCCCAGAGAGAAAACAATACAAGACAAATCGTTCTATGACTCGGCATATCCAAACTGAGCAGGTAAAATGGTCTGGTCACTTGCAAAGCTTTGCAGTCTCTGCCTAGACTCCCCACGATCCATTCCCACGGCCACACGTGTCTCCAGGAAAAGGCTTCTTCAGGCCACGCACTCCCAGGCGCCTTGGAGACATCAAGCAGTCGCACCGAGGGACACAGGTTTGGGCAGAATTGCTGGCATGGGGTTTGATGAACTAGGATCTAAGCCTTCGAGGCCAGAAATAGCAGCCTGAGCACCGTCAAAAAGGACGTGGAAAACTGCTGGTCACGTTTTCCTGTCCTCAGTCCCCTGGATTTTGAGCTCTTGGAGGGTGTCAGGAGTAAGGACAGAGAACATACTGAGACGAAATCAGCCACCCTGAGAGCGAGGCGATGGTGCCAAGTCTGGCAAGAACGCCAGCCGGACGCTCAGAGAGTTAAATGATCCACACACATATGCCTAAGGTCACTGGACAAGAAATGAAACTTCAAAAAAGACCCAAGAGACCCAAGTCAGGTGAGATGTTTGGTCCCTTACCTACTAGAGGGAAAAAAAACCCCCTCTCCCTATTGAGGCTTCGGTGGGACGTCAGCTTAGGGTGGGACTCTGGGACTCTGTCTTGAGTATGTGAACCACCTGCCACCATTAACTCCCGCTCAGGCGCCAGTGGCTTAGCCCCTCCCAGGCCACTCTCCTTTCCCTGCTGTTATGAGCTGAACAATACCCCCCAAAAGATGGTGAAATCCAAAGCCAGGTACTGCAGAAAAATGACCTTTTCTGGACGCGGGCTCTTCCCAGATGGAATTAGTGAAGATGAGGTCACGCTGGGGTAGTGCGGACCCTGATGCGGTCTGACATGTCTTTAAAGGAAGACGGCTAGGGGAGGACACGGACACGGGAGAACGCCACCATGCAAAGGTAAAGGCTAAGGGGGGCCCATGCATCCACAAGCCAAGGAAGGCTAAACACAGCCACAAACACCAGCAGCTAGGGGGTTTCCAGAGAGGGCATGACCCTGCCGACCCCCCGATTTCAGACTTCTGGCCTCCAGAACCGAGACAATACCTTTCCACTGTTCTGAGCCACCCAGTTCGTGGTGCCTTGTTAAGACAACACCCGGAGAGGCACCTGGGGGGCTTAGTGGGGTAAGCGGCCGACGTATGCTCAGGTCATGATCTCGCATTTCATGGAGTTCAAGCCCCACATCGGGCTCTGTGCTGACAGCTCGGAGCCTGGAGCCTGCTTCGGATTCTGTGTCTCCCTCTCTCAGCCCCTCCCCCACTCGTGCTCTGTGTGTGTGTGTGTGTGTGTGTGTGTGTGTGTGTGAAGAATAAATATATAAAAAAAAAAAGAAAGACAGCACAAGGAAACGAACATGCCTGCCACCCTCCAAGAAGAAAGGAGGCAGAGCTTTGATACAGAGCATCACCCTGGGGGTGGGGGGAGGCCGACGCAAGCGACCATCCCCGTGGACCACACACCCAGGGGCCCCAGGGGATGAGTTACTCACTGGGGCCAGAATCTAATCCGAGCTCTCCTTCCATTGAGTCACGTGGGCCCCACGGGTATGGCTGCTCCTCCTGTTTGATCCACGACAAAATGTCATGTGCTGAGATCAGAGACTCTGTTGGTGGAAAGAAGGCAGCGTCAGATTCTGTTCCTTCCCCCTGAGCCTCCCAGCGACGGTTAGAAAACCTCCCGAGCAAGGCCCGCCGCCCCAGCACAGCGGGCACGGTGTCGTTTGGCATCGTTGCCCTCCTCCTCCTAGGTGCCCTCACTGATGGGGTCTCACTTGTGCCGGGACGTTCGGAGTTGGCCAGGGCGGCGGGGGCTCCGCCCAGAGTCTGCGCAGCTGCAGAACCGAGAGGGGAGCCCGCGGCTTCCCATCCGTCCACTGAGCCCAGAGCAGCCTGCGGTCCCGAACGGGCCCAAGGGAAGTCTGCTGTCTGATGGTGCAGGACCCACGGATGAGTAACAGGACTTCAGAACCAGCAATGGCAGGGGCACCTGGGTGGCTGAGTGCTTAAGCATCCGACTTCCGCTCAGGTCATAATCTCGCGGTTCTCGGGTTGGAGGACTGCCTTGGGCTCTCTGCTATGGGCACGGACCCTGCTTTGGACCCTCTGTTCCTCTCTTTCTGCCTCTCCCCTGCTTGTGCTCTCTCTCAAAAATAAACAAACATTAAAATATAAGCAGGGGAAGTCTGGGTGGGTCAGTCAGTTAAGCATCTGACTTCACCTCATGATCTTGGAATTCGTCAGTTTGAGCCTTGCATCGGGCTTTGTGCTGACAACTCAGAGCCTGGAACCTCCTTTGGATTCTGTGTCTCCCTCTGTCTCTGCCCCTCCCCCACTGTCACTCTGTCTCTCAAAAAAATGAATAAACATTAAAAAAAAAAAAAAAGGATTGGCTTCCCTTCTGTCCTAGACCCTCTCTTTCAATTTCTCCACTGTCACGGTGTGGGGTGATGGGGAGCCTGGGTGGCTTAGTCAGTTGAGCATCTGACTTTGGCTCAGGTCACAATCTTACGGTTTAGGAGTTCGAGTCCCACTTCAGGCTCTGAGCCTGGAGCCTAGTTCGGATTCTGTGTCTCCCTCTCTCTCTGTCCCTCCCCCACTTGTGCCCTGTCTCTCTCAAAGATAAACACTCAACTGAGCCACCCAGGCGCCCCAGGAATGCTAGCTTTCTTGTCTGATCTTGTCTTCCTGGTGTGTGGGGCCAGTCAGGACCCTGGGGTCATCATTCCTAAGTATGAGGACACTGGACTTCTCCAGCTCTGCAAGCACACGTGAAAACACACACGCATGTGTGCAGGCCCCAGACAGGTGGGGCTGCTCTATTGTTCTGGATGCGTGGACCCTGCCCAGAAGTTTCTCAGAAGAGATTTAACTAGTGTTCACTCACGAAAAATTCCAGAAACTGTAAGTGACTTTCTGTCTATCACAGAAATATACACGACTTTTAAAAGCCTTTCTGGTTGTATTTATTGTTTAAAAACTACCATTGCTGAAATAATTGGTCAGTCACATGGATGCAATAAATTGTCCGTGTCATGATCCTTTTAGAAAAGCCCTTGAGCGGTTATATCCCAAAATCTGTGCCGAGTTGCTAACTGAGGAACACGCCGTATTGTCTTCTCTGAGCCTTTCACTGGCCTTGAACCACAAGTGACGGGACTGACTTCCCAGCCGTTACAAAACTCAGAGAGCGCCTCCTTGCCCTTGACATTCACCCTGGTACCTCGCTCACCTGAGTTGGGGTCCGTTGGAATATCCCTCTCGGTCAAGTCCTGCTGATCCCAGACGCAGGGGTGCTCCTCCTGCTTAATCCGGGACAAGAGGTCCTGGGCGGAGGCCGGTGAGTCTGTTTGCGGGAATAGGGCGTCAGAGGCATCAGCGACCCGAGATGGCCCGCACGTCTGTGCTCTGACTAAATCTCTCTTTTCCTGCAATGATCTCTTTTCCCTAAAAATTCAGGCCTAATTAAATGACGCTAATTAATTAAAGGTTTCAGTCAGCTTGGCCCCAATCACTGGAACTTTCCCTGCAGGTGAATGGGTACCGGGGGTGGGGGGTCGTCATTAGCAGTGACCTCAGAACTGTCTTTCTGTGCTTCAGGGATCTCAGTGCTTAGAGCGGGAGTCACGCGGGAGCACAGAGCAGCGCCGTGGACAGAGGCTCTCCTCAAGGGAGAAAATGAGGCCTTCCCTGAGATTCACCACTTCTTGGGGATTTTTCTAAGATGTATGCTACCTCTTTCTTTTGCAGTCTGTTCAACCTCATTCACCCTTTCTTGTCTTCGTATCCCTGAAAGTTCTCTTGAGGATACGAACACTGTGACGCGGTCCGGGAGCACGCCCGATGCAAAGGGGACAGGCTTCCCCGCTCAGATGATGCGATCGCTTACCTGCGGGCGTGAGGCTCCGAGTGGGGGCTGACTACGTGGGGCGCTGACCCCTGGATAACTAACGAGCTGCAGTATGTCACGAGGTCTTGTGATGGGCAGGCCACAGAACCCACAGAGTTGGCCAGACATCATTCTAGATGTTTCTGTAAATGTATTTTTTTCTTAAGAGGAGATGGATATTTCAATCTGTAGCCCTTGAGTCAAATGCGTGGCCTTCCATAATGCGGGCGGGCCTCACCCCAGCAGCTTTCATCGAAAGAGACCAAGCACCCCCAAGGAAGAGGGGGTCCAGCCTGCAGATCAGGACATGGCAGCCTCCACAATCACTGAAGCCAAGTCCTTAAAATCAGTCTGTCTCTCTCTCTCTGCACATGGACAGACACCACACTCACCCTGCGGGTTCTCTAGAATAGTTCAAATAGTTCAAAACAAGATAAGAAACAGGACAAGCTAAGCCCAGACATGTAGCAGATCGCATGTTTGTGTCCTTCTAGAAACCCTGTCTCTCTGTCCATCCTGGGTCGAACTCTCCCATTTCCAGCTCTGGCCTGGCACGCGCAATGGACAGCGCCAGGGACCGTCACACCACGCTGGGCCCTACCTCTGCCCACCTGGCTTGGGCCCTGGACTCACCCCCTGGACTCACCAGTGATGGACTCGGTGGGGATGGCTCTTTCCTCCAGGCCCCGCTGGCCCCGGACACACAGGGCTTCCTCCCGCTTCACCTGAGAGGACGGATCCTGCGCAGGCACCAGCGGCTCCGCACCTGGGGAGAGGGAATCGCGTCATTTGGTGTCCTTTCTGAACAACCATCACCCGGACGTTCTTGGGGTCGGCAGCGTGGATGACGGCGCTCGTGAGGGAAAGACCCGGGGGCCACTAGGGCCTGGTGGGCAACTGCAGGGGACCCCGAGAAGCAGAAGGTCCCGGGAGCAGAGAAACAATCAGTATTCAGGACAAAGGGGTAGGTCTGGCCACAAGATGAGGTATAATAGGCTGGGACAGAGTTCCAGAAACAGCCCCTGCAGGGTTTGGTGCTGATCAGGACCAGGCCAGGAGTCTGACCTCTGTGTAGGAATCACCGATCTTCACTTTTCTCCCCAGTCAGAAAGAGGTGGCCAGACACACACACACACACACACGTGCATACAGACACAGCGGATCCACACACACGCGTGCACACTCACATACATGCCATCAGCAAGCCTTCAGACTGGGCAAAGGGTGCAAGAGGCTGACGGAATCGTGAGCGCTTGCAGCTCTGGAAGGCAGAGAAGGGGCCGCTCACATAACCGCCCAGAGACAGAGACTCGATCAGGGGCAGCCGAGGGCCAGGGACTAGGGGCTGGGGGAGAAGCAGGAGTGACTGCTCATGGGTCCAGGGTCTCCCGAGGAAAATGTTCTGGAATGCGACAGTGCTGATGGTCACAGAGCTCTGTGAACCACTGAATTACACACTTTAAAAAGAGTGACTTGATGGCATATGAATTCAATCTCAATGAAGAGAAGAGTCTGGAAAGGAGTGGCTTCCTTAAAAGGGACAGAGTTCAGGGGCACCTGGGGGGCTGTTGGTTAAGTGTCTGACTTCGGCTCAGGTAATGATCTCACGATCTGTGAGTTCGAGCCCCGCGTTGGGCTCTGTGCTGACAGCTCAGAGCCTGGAGCCTGCTTCGGATTCTGTGTCTCCCTCTCTCTCTGCCCCTCCCACACTCTTGACTGTGTGTATGTGTGCTCGCTCACTCGCTCTCTCTCTCGCTCTCTCTCTCAAAAATAAACATTAAAAAAAGGAAAAGGATGGAGTTCATAAAAGGTGGCGGATGCAGCACCCCTCAGGAGAACCAGGGTCCCGGGGAAAGGCCTGGAGGGCGCACCAGGACCGGAGCCCTGGCACCTTCCATCCCAGCGACAGTGGCCCGGGCGCGATGCTGTCGGGCACTAGATCTCCACGGGACTGAACATCCCCCCCGAGTGAGGAAGGGTTCATTCCTGTGGCGCGGCCCCAGCAAAACTGTGCATCCAGGCGGGCTCCCCGTCCACCCTGGGGCTGCGCCCGGCTGCTCCCTGGTGCCCAGCCTCCCGGGGCAAGCCTGCGGCCTCGTGGGCCTGACCTCCGCTCCTCTCTCCTCTCTGCCCAGTTCATCTGGCTCTGCCCTGACGGACAGCCCGCTGCACTTGGGGCACAACAGCCTCTTCCGGTAAGTGACCACCATTATTTTGGAGGCGGCAGAGCCAGCCCCCAGAACAAGTCAAGGGAAGCCCGTCTTGAACGCAGCAAGGATGGCGAGGCTTCTCTCCTGCCCTGCCCTTGGCCTGGGGCTTTCCTCGGCCACATCACCTGTGTCCGGATCCATTAGGATTTCTCTCTCTTCGGGGTCACGCTGCTCCCACACGCAAGGCTCTTCCCTGGGCTCGGCCTGCGACGGCGCATCCGGCTTGGGCGCTGTGCCCTCCGCGTCTAGAGAGAGTTGGAGGGGAAGCAAGGACACGGTGAGGTTGACCAGTGGGTCCCCATCGAGGGTGCCAGCAGACGTCTCCCTCACTCCAGATGCCCCCCCCACCAGAGGGCCCCTCGAGGGGGGACGTCACTATGTACACCAGCTAATTTCTTATGAGGAACCTTGAGAACGAGCGCACGGATTCCAGGCTCTGGGGCGGAAACCGCCGGGAGGGCCAGCACCAGACAGACTGCAGCTCGTCCAAGGGGCCCATGATGCAGCTGGGCCACATTCCAGAACAGAGCAGCCCCCAGCTCAGTGCTATAGGGACACATCCTGTTACTGGGCTTTCCCCATCGCTGTCGTGCTCATTCTATCTGCAGAGCATTATGAGCACATGGGGTCTTGTATCTCCCCAAGGGATGAACGGGAGCACCTTGCCCCGGTTTCTGCCCTCTGCATGCTCGCTCGGTCTGCTGGGGGGGGGGGGGGCTCTCACCCAGGGACACTAGGGTTTTGTAGTTCTCCTTGACCAGGTTGTTATAAAGTTCCTTCTGCCACTCGTCCAAGTTCTTCCACTCATCCTCAGAGAAGTAGACAGCGATGTCGACAAACGTCACCGGAACCTGGGCCGACAAGAGTCACAGTCTGGTGCCTGCTCGCCTGTCCCCACAGCCTCCCATCCAGGGGCCACAGGGACCCTTCCAGCCCAGAGCTCACTCTCCACGGCTCCTCGTCCCCCAGATCCCAGCTCAGCTGCCTCAGGAGGGCCGGTCCACACTATTCCTCATCTTCTTGGGTTCCAAAAGAGGGATGGCCAACAAAACAGGGATGTCAACACTGCCTCCCCTGTGACCCACCTTTTAAAATTCTTTTTAATGTTTCTTATTTTTGAGACCGAGAGAGAAAGAGCATGAGGGAGACACAGAATCCGAAGCAGGCTCCAGGCTCCCAGCTGTCAGCACAGAGCCCGACGCGGGGCTCGAACTCAAGAATCACGAGATCATGACCCAAGCTGAAATCGGACCTTCAACCAACAGAGCGACCCAGGTGCCCCTTATTATTATTATTTTTTAAAGCATTTAACCATATCTTTTGTAAGTTTGCTTTCAGATAAACTGGGTCCCTTAAGGTAAAGCTGAAGTCCATGTGCTGCTTTTGGCACTCAGGGTGACAGAGGTGTGGAAGGTTCTCAGAGTGGGTGCCTGGAAGCCCTGTCCCCAAACCTGTATTTCCAGTCAGGTTAGCTCAGGGCACGCAGTTACATTTTTGTCACCAAAACACGCAAACCTAAGGGCATGTGCTAAAGCTCTAGGACCTGGATCTGCTCCGCCCACCGCTGGCCCCAAGCATCTAGACGCACCCGGTTTTGAGCCAGTGTTGGTGAATCCGGTGAAAGGCCGTTGGCGGTACCGGGCAGCTGAACCCCTGCAGCCGGGCTCGCCCATCACCAGCGCGGCCCCTGCTCCGCGCTACAGAACTCCACGTCCCCGTGACAAGGGTCCCTGTTCTACCCATCTCAGACGCTCACCGGCACAGCCCAGCCTGGCACCGCATCTTTCTTTTTTTTATATATATTTTTGAGAGACAGAGATACCATGAGCCGGGGAGGATCAGAGAGAGACACAGAATCTGAAACAGGCTCCAGGCTCCGAGCTAACTGTCAGCACAGAGCTGGATGCGGGGCTCGAACCCACAAACCGTGAGATTATGACCTGAGCCAAAGCCGGACGCTTAACCGACTGAGCCACCCAGGCGCTCCTGCACTGCATCTTTCGAAGAAGTTTTGCTTCATGACCCTATTAGCGGACCTTCCCTTCAGGGACACACGGCCTTGCCGCCACCACTCTCACACCCGCGGACCCGCCTTCTGCTCACACCCTGGGGTCCCACCCCTCCATCCTCCCCGGCCCTAACCGGAGTGCGTCAGGCTCCGAACCTGCACACGGGACCACGGTGAGGCACCTCTGCATGCATCGGCAAAGGACAGCTCCCGGGGCGCCTGGCGCCCAGCTTGGCAAGTGGGCATTACATTCTGTAATACGTAAGGTGAACATCTACATCATGTAAAGTGTGGCTTTACATGCATTCGAAATGTCTAGGGGCGCCTGGGTGGCTCAGTCGGTTGGGCGGTTGACTTCGGCTCAGGTCATGATCTCATAGCTCCTGAGTTTGAGCCCCATGTCAGGCTCTGTGCTGACAGCTCGGAGCCTGGAGCCTGCTTCAGATTCTGTGTGTGTCTCTCTCTGTCCTTCCCCAACTCGTGCTCTGTCTCTCTCTCTCTCTCTCAAAAATAAATAAAAGTATTAAAAAACAAACAACAAACACCAGGCCCCCTGGTGCCCAGCTCAGTGAGTGGGCAGAGGCTTTACATAAATGAGAAATGTCTTGGGGGCACCTGGGTGGCTCAGCTAGTTAAGCATCTGTCTTCTACTCAGCTCATGATCTCACAGTTTGTGGGTTCAAGCCCTTTGTCCAGCTCCGTACTGTCAGTGCAGAGGCTGCTTGGGACTCTCTCTCTCTTTCTCTCATTCTCTCTGCCCTTCTCCCATTCTCACATATGTACATACTCTCTCTCTTTCTCAAAATAAATAAATAAACTTAAAAAAAAAAAAACCCAGAAATGTCTGCTGTCACATCAGGTGCTCATAACCTTGAGGGCATAGTGCACACCTATATGCCACCCACTGACCGACAGCCCACCCACCACCCATCTTAGAGACAGAACAGAGCTCCTCACTGCCCAGATCCGCCACCAGACTTAGGCGAATCCCCCACCTGGGAAAACAGATACTGACCACTTCCTGCACTTGAACCTCCTGCTGCTAGACAAAAGTTACAAAGTTCTGCAGGGGACATCCACCATACGTTCCTGCCACTTGTCCCTAGGCTGCTTTGGAAGCCTCTCGTTGACCTTGTGGCCATCTCCCGTGCTCCCCGGGAGGCTTCTTTCAAATCCTTCCCTCTCCCCACCCCCACCCCGGGCCCTCCATGGTCTCCTCATCTGTCCTGGACCCTGATCACAGGGAGACGCTGGCAATGTGCCTCTCGTCGCTCCTCCATCTCCTGCCCGAACAATCTTTTCCCTCTGACACCTCAGGCTCTCCCTGGAGGGTCATCCACCTAAGACAACCCAGCTCTGCCGCCTCAAGAGCCTCCACTCTCCCTCTTCGCTTGAAACACACTTGGCGCTTTCTTCTCCACAACCCATACGTCCTTTAACCCTTTCCAGTCTGGCTATGAACCATTCACACTCTGAAACCACACCCGGGATGGTCACTGGAGCCTCTTGTTAACCCTCAGCCTTTCAGACCTCTTTGAAAGGGCAGATCGCCTTTCTGGAATGTTCTCTGTGTTGGTTTCCACAGCTCCGCTTCCTCCGGCCCACCCACAGCTTACTGCTTCCTCTTCCTCCCCCAACCCCAAGGCTCTGCCCTTCCCTGTTCCTTCACCTTTTCTTCGCAAGTTCATCCTCTGCACAACCTGAGCGGTTACCTCTTTGCAGAGGACACTCCTCAGCCTTCCCTGCTGCCTTCGGAGTTCGGATCTCCACAGCCTTCTGAGGGGCTCCACTGAATCACCTTTCGGGTGCCTCAAAGTAAATGGATCCAAAACCAAGTTCACCCTCTCTTCCAAAATGCCGACTCCTCGGCCTCACTTCATCTTTTCTGTGAGGAGTCACAGTTCTGGCATCATATTCTCGCGGTTGGAAAGACATCACTTCATAAAAACGTCCCTGCTCCAGCACAGAGCGGATAGTCAGACATGGCCAGAGACCGCAGGGAGCCTATGGTCTAGCTAGACAGAAGAGACGACCCGTGAGTTATCTGTCGGCCAATTAACAGACACACTAGAATCCAAGAGGCACAAAGGATCTGAGAGACAGCAGCCTTCCTTGGATCTGACGAAGAGAATGCACTTAGCATGGCCAAGAGGACATGATGATCTAACTATTACTAGCAACGTCAATTAACTTTCTCATGGTGCTTTATGGTCGTGGCTTTGAAAACATGTGCACAAATTCTTTGAGAGCCCCTTCCAAAAGTACAGCCTAATTCTCCTCCCCTTGAGGGTGGGCAGAAGATTTAGTAACTGACTTCTAACAAACAAATTAAGAAGTGGTGTGTAGAATTTCTGAGACCAGGTCATAAGAGACATTTCAGGGGCGCCTGGGTGGCTCACTCGGTTGAGCGTCTGGCTTTGGCTCAGGTCATGATCTCACGGTTCGTGGGTTCGAGCCCTGCATCAGGCTCTGTGCTGACAGCTAGCTCAGAGCCTGGAGCCTGCTTCAGATTCTGTGTCTCCCTCTCTCTCTGACCCTCCCTTGCTTGTGCTATCTCTCTGTCTCTCAAAAATAAATTAAAAAAAAAAAAAAAGACATTTCCACTCCATCCTGGTCTCTCTCTGGGATCATGTAATCGAGGGGGGGCGGGAGCGGCCATGTTGTGAAGATACAAGCAGCCATGCTGGGAGGTCCACACGGTGAGGAGCTGAGCCTGCCTGCCAACAGCCAAATGAGATACAAACCGGATACAAATCCTCCAGCCTCAGCCAAGCCTTCAGGACCATAAACTCAGCCAATAGCTCCATTATAACTTCACGAGACTCTGACCAGAACCAGGCGGCCACGCTGCTCCTGAGTTCCTGACCCACAGAAACTGTATGATGGTAAACAATTATTTTTCGATGCTGCTAAGTTTTTGGAGTACTCTGTCACACAGCCGTAGGTAACTAATACAAGGAGCTACATACTGTTGGCCCCGTCAACAAAATCAATGAATCCTCACAATTCATGTCGTAAATGGATCATCATCCTCGTTTCCCAGAATACGGACACGCAGAAGGACCCGCTGGGGACTGACTCACAAAACCACTTCCTAATCCTTCACTTCTTTCCCAAGAGGGCTGAGGAGGCTCAGGGACAACCAAAATCAGACTTGAGCAGGTGTGGGAAGACAGCACCCGGCAAAGCCCACATTCGAATCTGAGTCCTCCGATTCCAGACCCCATACCCACCCCACCGCTGTGTGAGGGCATCGGTCAACGTAGAACTCACGCCCAAGCCAACGCACAAAACACAGAGGTGCCACGGGAGGGCACAGAGCCACGTGCGAACGTGCAGCGCCGAGAAGAGGAAAGGGCAGCGTGGGAAGAGATGCTGGAGGGGCCAGAGAAGCACCGCGCCGAGCCACACCGAGCAGGCGCGCGTGCGGCCACAGCGGCAGGAGGTCTCCCAGGGAGGGCCCGCGCCACCGTCACGACACAGTTTTTTTGTTTTTGTTTTTTTTAATTTTTTACTTAGTTTTGAGAGACAGAGAGAGACAGCGTGAGCTGGGGAGGGTCAGAGAGAGAGAGGGAGACACAGAATCTGAAGACAGGCTCCAGGCTCTCAGCTAGCTGTCAGCACAGAGCCCGACGCGGGGCTTAAACCCACAAACTGTGAGATCATGACCTGAGCCGAAGTTGGACACTTAACTGAGTGAGCCACCCAGGCACCCCCACAACACAGTTCTATGAGGCCTCAGTAAATCGCTGTCACACAACTCTGCTGGCAACGTCACTGGCTTGGTTGGCTCAGCGGATAGAGACAAGTCAGACTCTATCCCTTATGTGGAAGCGTGAGCTCTCCAGCTGGGCAGAGTCACTCAGCAAATATTTTTTGTTTTTTTGATTTTCTGTTTTTAAGTTACTTATTTTGGAGAGAGAAACACAGAGTGTGAGTGGGGGAGGGTCAGAGAGAGAGGGAGATATGGACTCCGAAGCAGCTCCAGGCTCTGAGCTAGTTGTCAGCACAGAGCCTGACATGGGGCATGAACTTACGAACCGTGAGATCATGACCTGAGCTGAAGTCAGATGCTTAACCGACTGAGCCACCCAGGTGCCCAAGCAAGTATCTTTGAATAGTGACTAATGCCAGGTACGGTTACAGGCAAGGAGACGCAGCAGTGAACCACGCAGAAGCGAGACTGTGGTCAGAGAAAATCATCCAAGGAGACAGAAAAAAAGAAGTATATACTTAAGGTGCCCAATGGCACTTGCTTTGGAGGAAATGGGAGCAGGAACAGGGAAAAGAGCATGATGGGATGGGGGCGTGGTTGTCTTGCGCTGGGGGGGCCGTGGAAGGGCAGACCACCCCCCCATGGAGGTGACAGGGAGGGGGCCACGTAGGCACTCAGGGAGGGAGCTGGCTCGTGGAGGAAAGTCCCTGAGGGGAGACTATGTGGCTGGAAAGGGGTGGACAGGAAGGGTGGAGGGGACATGGGGTCGGAAAGGTGCAGCTGGGGAGGCGGCCCCTGATGGAACAGGGCCTTTTATGTTGCACAAGGTGGGAAGCTATTGGGGGTTTTAAGCAGAAGTAACTGATTTATTAATTATTATTATTTCTGACAGAGAGAAAGAGAGAGAACGTGCACGCACAATTGAGGGAGAAGCAGAGAGAGAGAGGGAGACACAGAATCCAAAGCAGGTTCCAGGCTCTCAACTGTCAGCACGGAGCCTGACCCGGGGGGCTTGAAGTCACAGACCTCAAGATCATGACCGGAGCCAAAATCAGGCGCTGAACTGACTGAGCCGCCCAGGCGCCCCTAACTGGTTTATATTTTCGAAGGACTGCTCTGGCTGCTCTGCTGAGAACGGACTGTACAGGGCGAGGGACAAGGATGGAGACCAGGCAGAAGACCATGGCGACGCAGGCCCCCACCAGAGGATGGTGGGAGCAGTGGAGGGGGAGCGCAGTGATCGGACCGTAGATGGTACTTTGAAAAAGGGTCAGGCAGACAGCGTTTACTAATATATTGGCAGGAGGGGGCGAGAAAGAGAGGAAGCAAACGTGACCCTGAGATTTTTGGCTTGAACAACTGGAAGGGTAGAGTCGTCTTCCGTGGGGACGAGGATGACTTGGTTAGAACAGGTTTCGGATCGGTCGTGTTAAATCTAAGAGACGCACCGAATCCCACGGAATTAGTAGGTCGGCATGTGGATCTAGCATTTAAGAAGGAAGTCTGGGCAAGAGACAGAGAGAGAGTGGGCGGAGAGACGGCATCCGAGAGCTGACGGCACACAGGGTGCATTCAGAACGCTGAGGCAGAATGGAATCATGCGGGAGGCAGTGTAGATAATGAGCCAAAGGTCAACACCCAGCCCTGGACCTCTCCAAACAGAAGAGGTCAGGGAAAAGGAGGTGAAGCCAGGGAGGAAGACTGAGCAGGAGCCATGAGCAGGTAGGAGCAGAATCAAGAGAGGGGACTTGGGAGCCATGTGGTAAGGTGTTAAAGGGTGGCCTCCTGTATGCATCGCCACCTTTGGGGCAGAGAAGACAAGACAGAACTGACTGTGGACATCAAGAAGGCTCTGGCAAGATGAACAGGATGGAGAGCTGGGAGCAGAGGGCTGGCTGGCAGAGGTTCCGGGGAGAATGGTCCAATTACCAATGTCCTGGAATACTGAGAATAGAGGAACATGTTCAATGAGACCATGGGGGACGCAGAGGCAGAATCAAGTCAGAAGCTCAGAAGGACACGCAGCCTACTTTCTTCTACAGACACTTCTTTTTTGAGAGAGAGAGAGAGTGAGCAAGCCGGAGAGGTATAAAAAGAGAGGAGACAGAAGATCCAAAGCAGGCTCTGTGCTATCAGTGCACTACGGATCGCAGGGCTCAAACTCACGAGTCTACTCAAGATCATGATCCGAGCTGAAGTCGGATTCTTAACCAACTGAGTCACCCTGGCACCCCTCCACAGACACTTCTTAAGGAAAAATGAAAGAGATGGAGGAGGAACTAACAGATTTAAAAAGACTTAAAAAACATAGCACCCTCTTAAGTTCTGATCCAAACAAACAGAAAACAAATTATGACATGTTTGGAAGAACATTTGAATACTGACTAGACACCTGAGTGGCCTGAGGCTTTGTTGTGGTAGAAATATTGATGGGGCGCCTGGGTGGCTCAGTTGGTTGAGTGTCCGACTTCGGGTCAGGTTATGATCTCATGGTTTGGTTCATGGGTTCAAGCCCCGCATCAGGCTCTGTGCTGACCACTAGCTCAGAGTCTGGAGCCTGTCTTCAGATCCTGTGACTCCTTCTCTCTCTGACCCTCCCCTGCTCATGCTGTCTCTCTCTCTCTCAAAAATAAATAAAAACATTAAAAAAAATTGAAATATTGAGACTTTATTTGAGAAAAAGACTCTGCTTTTTAGAGCTCTAACCTGAAATATTTACCAAGAAAAAAAAGATTGTTATCTGAGACTGATTTCGAAATAAAATGGGAGGGGATGTGGGTAGGGATTTAGAAAAAACGGGCCAAGAGCAGATACACTGAAACTGGATGATGGAGGGGGCACCCGGGTGGCTCAGTTGGTTAAGTGTCCAACTGCGGCTCAGGTCATGATCTCACAGTTTGTGAATTTATGTTCCGTGTTGGGCTCTGTGCTGACAGCTCAGAGCCTGAAGCCTGTTTTGGATTCTGTGTCTTGTGCATTAAACAACAACAACAAAAAGACAGGATAAACACTAAACAACAACAACAACAAAAGACAAAAGAAACTGGATGATGGGCACAGGATGGTTCATCACACTATTCTACCTACTTGTGTATATATCTACATTTTCTTTTTTTTTTTAATGTTTTATTTATTTTGGAGAGAGAGAGAGAAAGAGAGAGACAGATACAGCATGAGCAGGGGAGGGTCAGAGGGAGAGGAAGACAAAGAATCCGAAGACAGGCTCCAGGCTCTGAGCTGTCAGCACACAGCCGGACGCAGGGCTCGAACCCATGAACTGTGAGATCATGACCTGAGCCGAAGTTGGACACTTAACCGACTGAGCCACCTAGGTGCCCCTGAATTTTCACTAATGGAAAGATTAAAAAGGAAAGGGGAGAAGGGACTGGAGACAGCAAATACTGACGACTTGGTTAAGGAACTCGGCTCTCATGAGGAGCAGAGAAATGAGGCAAGGACTGGAGGGAGATGCAGGGTCTAGGGAGGTTTTCATTATAGGGACAGGCAATGTTCGAGGACATCTAGAGCGACCAGCAGAGGCAGGAGCTGATGACACCAAGGAGAAAGAGGGAGAAGGCCAGAGCGAGCCTGGGGTCGGTGAAGGGTGGGGCGGTGAGGCCACAGGCTTGAGGCAGTGGAAGGATGAATGTGGGGGCTTCACATGCATCTTTACTGGGGACTCCATTTTCTCAGAGGACCAGAAGGCCCGGTCATTGACCGACCGCGCAGTGTTAAGGATCCAGGGGGATGATGGGAGAGCGAATGGAGGGGGGAAACGGAGCACGAATTCTGAGCTGCAAGAAGGGCCCACAGAGAGGGTGGTCACAGCTTCCTAGCAATTCCAGTTAGTGTGGTTTGGGCTCTGTCTCAGCCACATTCATATAAGAACATTTGAAGATAACCGATGACACATGGTCCTCTGTGGGTGCCAAGGGCCAGACCCAAGCAACGAAGAGCTGCGGGGCTTTGCAGACACCCAGGGACCTTGGGGGGACTGGGAAAGGCCAACAGAGAGAAGTGGCACGTGGATTCTGCGGGGAACGGGTGGAAGGCAGCCTCGCGGAGATGGAAGAGTCTGTTTCAGCAGAGGCAGGCTTAAAGAGAAACTGAAATCACCCATGAGGGGGCCAGAGAGTTTCGTGGGACGGACTGGCTAACTGACATCACGAGTTCTGTTCCCCTGCGCTGGTCCTCGCTTCCATCCCTGCCCATGGGGACCGCTACGTACCTTGGGGACCTCCCCCTTGCTGCCCGGTGGCAGGCGCAGCACCCAGAAGTTTCGGTTTCTCAGCAGGTTCTCCATGTTCTCCAGGCGCCTCTGCAGCAGCCCGTACTCCTGCAGCAGCGTCCCCAGCACGGCCCACTTGCTCTCCATGTGGTTCCCGAACTCCACGGCCGTCTTCTCGCAGTCGGCCAGCTTCTTCTCGGCCGTCCCCGTCCGCCCCTCCAGATTTAGCAGCTGGCTGGCCTGGGCCTCCACCTTCCTCTCCACGGCCTGGATGGCGGCCACCACGGTCCAGAGCGAGATCTCTGCCGTGGGCAGCTGGGCCTCTCTCATCATGCGGTCAGGGAAGACGGGGGCCCTATCTGGGAAGGGCGGGAACTGAAAAGGCATTGGTCGCCGGGCGTCCATGTCCCATTCTTGAGCCTGTGTGCAGAGCAAGAAAGTGACAGCCTGGGACGAGACCCTCTGTGAGTGGGGGGTGGGGCCTGACAGCAGGAAACAACTTGGCCTCTTGATTTTCAGCCAGGCCCCCACCCTCCAGGTGACCAAGGTCATTAATGTTTCTGGCAATAGACTGAGCAGCCGCCCAGCCAACCTGCCCATCTCCTGCCATGGTCACTCGTTTACGCACCTTGACCCTTGGTGGGTCAAGGCTGTGGACACCCCCCCCCCCGCCTACGATGTCACACACTGCTTCGGCAGAACAGCCACTTTTCTCAGGGGCTGGACTTAGTGGCGGACTCCCTCTGGAGTTGCCTAGTGCTTTCTGTTTCAGAGTAAGAATTTTCTCGTAAGTCATCTGACCCTAATCTTCCCAACCATCTCTAACTAAGCAGGCTGGGGCAAGCATGATGGTCACTGCTTTCAAGATGATGGCACTGAGGCACAGAGAAGTGGCTGGTCATTCCACAGTCCCTGCTTTCACCACCAAATGGAGTGCCTCTAGGTGCTCCTAGAGGGTAATGAAACACAGCTGAGGGACGTGCCACCGTACCCAGCAGGGCTGTGACCAAAGGAGCCACCAGAGAGCCCCAGGGAGGGATCTGATGAGCAGTCTTTTTTCCATATACAACTACTTATTCAAGTTTTCTAAAATGAAAACAGGCTCGCCAGAAAATGTCAGTCCCTGATGAGGGGAGGAGGGGATATGCCTCAGAGGAAGAGGAGGCTCCCCAGTCCCGTCCTTGCTTCCCGGAGGCTGGGGACCCCATGGTGTCGCTCTGTCCCTAGGTGAGGCCCCCCCGGGTATACGTTGGGAGCTGAGCCCTATGACCCAGAGAGGGTGGTCACAGTTCATTGGTGACCTGGGAACCGGCCCCATACCAACCAGCACCCAGGGCTCAAGGGACAACAGCAGGGCTGATGGCCAATTCTCCTTAACACGAGGGGCGAGGGGAGGTGTCATTTTCTTTTCTTGCTGTTGCTGCTTGCTGGAGGCCCTCAGGCTGGGCGGCCAAGTGGTGGCCTGCTGTTTAGAGGTGACCGGGCAGGCTAGGGACAGGCATGCCAACTGCCCTCACTAACTCTAAGCAGCTGTGACGGTCACAGAGGAACGCCTCACAGCTTCCCGGGAATCGCCCGGTGACCTGGGGCGGAGGGGAACAGGGCCCTGGTGCCAGGCCCTGCTGAGGAACGAGGCGCTATTTCCATCAAACCCATCTGTCTGAGCTCATTGAGGCTTCACTCCTCCAGGCCCAGAGGAGGGGACAGGGGCTGACAGCGGAAGTGCGAGCGTCACCAGGCCCAATTTGCTTTTGGAAGGTCTGGAGACCTAAGGGTGAAAAGTGATCCAACTCGGCTGCCCAACTCCGGGCTAACTTGTCAGAACCGGGTTGAGAAGCAGGCCAGGAGCAGAGGGGGCTTCTGTGGGGTCTGCCCACGGTCAGTTCCCACGCTCTCTCCGGGAGACCAGCCTGGTCTCCATCGGCACCACCTGGTCGCCTTTTCCGCAGCTCACAGCTCCCTCCCAAGCACTGGCTACCAAACTCAGCTGCACCCCGAGATCTTCGTGGAGCTTTACGAACTGACTGGTGTCCCCTCTACCCAGAACCGCTGATTTCACTGGTTTGGGGCCAAGCGGGGCGTCTTAAACGCTGCTCGGGTGACTCGAAGGTGCAGCCAAGTTTGCCACCAGCTGAAAAGAAGGCAAAGTCCCCTTTCAATGGCCCCTCTCCTCCGTCAAACCCGGTGCAAGGGAAAAGTGAATGACTCTTTAGACTTGGTGCAAGATGGCAATACAACATTAAAAAAAACACACACACACAACCTTTTTGTCCAAGTGGCTCCGGTGTAAGCCTGTTGGGGTACGCAGGTGCGCACCCGCCCGGGGCGGGGGCACGGCTACCGCGGCCCAAGCGCTCCGCCGCCGGGCGCGAAGGCGAGCCCGGGGCCCGGATAGGTGCCGCGGCCCCGGCCCCCCCAGGTCCCGGCCCCCTTCCCCGCAGGGCCTCCTCCGGGCGCCCGCACGCGGGCACGCGGCCCCGGGGCCTGCTGCTCGGCGGCGCGCGCGGGCCCGGCCTGCTCCGGCGCCGGGACTCGGGGCCGGGCCTGCTCGGGACCGCGGCGCCCCGCCGGCCGCGCGACGCCGCCCCGGCCCCGGGCCCACCGCGGCCTCCGATTCCGCGGCCGCGCGCCGAGGGCCCCCGGGCGCCCGCAGCCCCGCGCCCCGCCCCCACGGCCAGGCGGCGCGGCCATGGCGCTGGGCGGGGGCTGCACCCACCTGCATGGGCGGCATTCCCTCGGCCATTTCCCCGCGCAGCGCCGGCTCCTGGTGGCAGACCTCCTCCGGGGGCAGAGCCTGGGCCCAGCTCCAGCTCCCGCTGTCCAGCCCCAGGCCCTGGATGCCCAGCTGCTGAGGCTGCGGCCGTGTTGACACAAACTGCATCCTGGGAGTGCTGTTCCCCGCTCGGGCCGGCCAGGGAGAAGAAGAACGTTTTCCAGGCTCCTTCCCCCTCGCCGGGGCCGGACAGCTCCATCTACAGCCCGTAGGAGCAAACAGTCCCCTTCGGCGGCGCTCCCCGCCCCTGCGCCGCCAGCTCGCCAGCCAATGGCCTCCGAGCTCCCGCCCGCCCTCAGGGACGGGCGGGGGCCACTTTGGGGCCTGGGCCACGCCCACCGCCGCCCCCAAGGTGGCCCTGGGTGGACATGCTTGTTGGAGCCCTGCGTGGGGGAATGCCTAGCCCTAAAGTCCCAAACAAGGCCAGGTCCTGATTTCTGTTAATTCTGCAAATATGTAATTTCCAAAGGGAAATGGTGTCTGACCCTTTAGAAAAATTTGCAAGAGTAATTGTGCCTGCAGACTGTATCTTCTGGCCTTTCCCCTTCCCTCCTTCCTTTACAGGCTTTACCTCCCACTCTCCCTCTTCCCAATCCAAATTTACCGCGACCAATTCCAGGCCTTTGCATTGGTCTGGATGACAGAGAAGTGATCTGGGCTAATGTGGGCCGAACTCTTCCTCTCAGGTAAGGCACAGTGTATTTTAACAGCAGCCTCTTCGAAAACCTTTACATTTAGGTCCACATCACTTTGAAATGTCCAACCAAATAAGAGGAGGACCCAGGGGGAGGCCGTGGTAGGCTGATGGAGCAGATTAGGGTGAGCTGTCAATCCACCCTACTCATCGAGTCCACAAATATTTACTGAGCAGCTACTATGTGCCAGGTACTGCTTAGGCACAGGGAGGGCTTTGCAGTTGGATATACCCGAGTTTAAGTTCCAAAATCACTACTCACTAGCTGTGACCATGAGCGATTTAGCTTCTGAGCTTCCCCTCAGCCTCTTCCTATAGAAATGAAGCAAGTCTCCAAAATCAATGAGACAAGAACAGTGCTTAGCACATAATGGGCACCCTCCCAATATCCTTAAAATTCTATCTACTTTATCTTCCTAAATGTCTAGTTCCTATCTTCTTAAGACCGAGATCTCCAAAGCTACTTACTGCCCTGGGGAGAGGCAGGCCTGCCACAGAATCACCCCAGGCTGGCACCTTTTGGTCCCATTGCACTTAGTAAAATAAAGGACATTACCAGCCCAGGTGAGACATGCACTGACCGCATCATATTCAGATGAGCTATCATCCAGTGCTTTCTCTGTTACACACCCTTTTCTGATACAGAATGAGTAACATGTGGACAGTCCTATTCTCAAGGAGCTTACAGGCTAGTGAAGGTTCTGTTCCCGCAAGCCGGGGATCTCCTTCCCTCTGCCCCCTGCCCACAGACTGCCCCTTGGTTGTAAATGTGATGCCCACTATTGTGAGGGGAACCAGACTAGCAGAGTCTGAAAAGTTCCAGGTAAATTCACTTCCACTAGTGAGACACATTTCAGAGCACCTACTCTGACCTACCAATCATCAGTCTTCTTCCCTCCTTCCTAAGGGTGGGAAAGAGAGGCTGACTTAGTCCCAAAGTTTAAGCCATCTTTTCAGCATAGAGCAGCTAAAGCGCCTTCCCTTAAGCATTAAACTAGTCCTAGTACTAGTCATAATAACGGCTTAGGCAAGTCGCCATCACTCCACATCTCCTTCGTGCGTCTCCTTCAGAGGGTGGATTTTCAGAAAGCCACACTTTTACCCCTGCAGCCAGAGCGGCTGTCCGGGGCCCCAGAGGTTCAGCTCGCTGCATGATGTGCGCAAAGCTACTCAACTCAAACAGAACTTAAATGTGCAGCGTTCATTGTACTAGCATTGTTCTAGACCCACCATGCATGTGGCAAACATGGGCCACAAAAAAATGGTTGTAGCTACAAGGTGGTTGGAGGAGGGGGATCAGAGACTCCTCCAAAAAGAAAAACAGGAAGGGCATGAGGAGGGGGCTGCTGTAGAACTAGCCTCGGACCCTCTGATGGGTAGTCCAGTGACTGATGGCCTGATGGGGCGGAGGGCTGTGCTAGGATGGGGTTGGGGGAGGTGGGGGGATGGATCTCCTACTGGGAGGGCTTGTGGCTCATTAGACCCGTTTCTCTGAGTCACTGGGCAACCATGAGGCAGTTGTTTAAGTTACTGAGGGACACCGTGAACAGCTGGATAACGTCGCTAATAAAATGTCAAGTATCAGGGGCGCCTGGGTGGCTCAGTCAGTTGAGCGTCCGTCCGGCTTTGGCTCAGGTCCTGATCTCACAGTTCATGGGTTTGAGCCCTGCGTTGGGCTCTGTGCTGACAGTCAGCTCAGAGCCTGGAGCCTGTCTTTGGATTCTGTGTCTCCCTCTCTCTGACTCTCCCCTACTCATGCTGTCTTTTTCTCTCTCAAAAATAAACTATTAAAAAAGATTAAAAAATAATGTCAAGTATCGTTGTTAATAAACAGCTCTTGTAAGGGAAAGACCCAGGGCTGTGGCCCCTCTGTCCCTCAGGTGGGAAGTGCTTTTCATCTCCTCACTAGGAATTCCACAGCCACTGCTCTAGACAGGGTATCTGAAGTGACACACGTGGAACCAGAGGATGTGGGAGAGGCCAGAGAAGAGGGCATTCGTTTATAAATGCCAGAACATTCCTGTGGTGGGTGGCATTGTGCATCAACTTGGTGGGGCCAAAGGATGGCCAGCGGCTGTAAAACATTATTTCTGGGTGTGCCCACGGGGAAGGTGTTTCCAGAAGAAATTAGCATTTGAATCGGTAGACTGATTGTACAGAAGAGGCCCCTGTTCAATCCCTTGAGGGCCTGACTAGAACAAGGAGCAGAGGAAGCAGAGATTAGCTCCTTCCTCTAGCTGGGACTTCTGTCTTCTCCTGTCCTCCGACGGCACCTCTCCCCGTCCCTGGGCCTCTGGGCCCAGAATGAATTGCACCACTGGCCTTCCTGGTTTTCCGGCTTGCAAGTGGCAGGTCCGGGGACTTCTGGACCTCCGTGACTGCATGAGCTCATTCCCAGGAGAGATCTGCGCCCCTCACCCGCTGCCGTGTCTTTGGTGACCACTTCCTGTCTTCACATGAGGACCTAGGTCTGCCAACCTCCCACAAAGGGAAACCTGGAGGTTTCAGAGTCGCTGACATCCTAAGTGTGCCTAAAAATCAGGCAGGGCTTCTGGAGGGGAGGCCCCTGGGGGTGAGGCGACAAAGCTCTGACTGCTTGAAAGGCAGTGTCGATGTGGGGATCACAGAAAAATATTTCGGATTATACACTTTTAAGGGCAGTTCGCTCTCGCCAATGAGTTTTGAACATACTTGCCTTTTTCAGATCCACCTTTTGACAATGTTTTCATTCAAACTTAAGTGTGCGTGTGCAAGTACATGCATGCATTCCCTCTGTCTCACTGACTTCTGAAAATTCCTGCTTTTCAGCATTTAGAGAAAATACTGCTTTTTCCCTCCCGAGTTTATTCTCAGCCTACTTCAAGTAGGCATTTCATCACCTTCTTTACAAGTCGTGGCACAGCAGATGAGAGAAGTTTGCTGGCATTTCTTCAGTTCTTAAGGACCATGGTACTCTGCTCAGTGTTATTAAACACGTAATTGCGCAGGTGACTGAGGAGTCAGCTGCTCACGGTTGCACCAAGAGAGGACCCCAGGACTTAGAAACTCTTTCCACAAGAAGACAGGGTTTGTGGCGGGAATTCACAATCGCAGGATGTTCTCTTGAATCCTCCCAGTGGGCATCGCTTCAGCTTTTAAGTGTGGATTTCATTACTGAAAATGGTCGTCGGGGCGCCTGGGTGGCTCAGTCGGTTGAGCATCTGACTTTGACTCAGGTCACGATCTCCCGGTTCGTGGGTTCGAGCCCCGCTTCGTGCTGTGTGTTGAGAGCTCAGAGCCTGGAGCCTGCTTCAGAATCTGTGTCTCTTTCTCTCTCTGACCCTTCCCTGTTCACACTCTGTCTCTCTCTGTCTCTCAAAAATAAATAAATGTAAAAAAAATTTTTTTAATGGTCAAAATTCATTCAAAATGAAGTCGGGTGTTCATACGGAATAATACTGGTTTTTCTAAATGGGACAACACCAAGGTCCCTTTTCATTCTTCACCAAACTGCTAGTGTCACCAGAATACAAGAGAGGGGGACAGTGCAGGCATCGGGATGGATCCCATCTGGGCTCAGCCAGTGTGCGGACAGTGTGTCACAGGCCAGGTCTCTGGACAGACCCTGCGGTGGGCACAGCTGGGGTGAATGCTGCTTTTCCCACGGCCTCTAGGGGTCCTAACTGAACTAGTGCAATCAGTCAGCGATTTTTCAACCACCATGCCGTAGCCCTGCTTCCTGCTAAACTGTGACGTCCCACTGTGGATTCGATGACCCTTTATCTCCAGTCCACAGCTCCCTGCTCCAGTAAAGCAGGCTAACTGGTCATTTCCAGTCCAAGAATTCACATTCTTGTTCTATGATCTTCTAAACTTGCAGGTAGTTAGAATCACGCCGGGGCTGGGGGAGGAGGGAGGGTCTTTAAAAAACAAAACGCCCAGGTTCCACCCCAAACAAATCAGATCCTGCCCGGGTGGGCCCTGGCATACATTTATTTTTTAAGCTCAACTGCTTATTCCCAGGTGTGGCCAAGAACAAACGAGTGTGACAGTCTTCCTGCTGCGCCCCGCGTGCCATACAGGGTTCCCCTGCGGAAATGGACGTCCTGAAGGATTACTTATTGGCTAATAAACATGGGATTGAGTGGACTGTTTGTTCGTTGTTTACTCAGTGAGCTTGGCTTGTGGATATTGTTTTTCTTGCACAATTTTTTAAAACTACGATTCAAGGCCAAGAACTGACTTATGCAGACTGCTTTCTGTACTTCCTTGGTTTCGAAGGCAGCCTGTTTAACCCAGTCTCTCCGGTAATGTGCCTACTTCCTAATTTGTTATAATTCCTCATATACACGACCCTGGTCATCTGGCCTAAGTTGCTGGGAGCAGTGAACGCATCATGAACGTCTGGCTGACACTTTCTGCGTCAGACTACGCCTCCGTCTCTGCTCACACACACTGTTCTCCCCACTGCTTCCCAAACTGCTATCTCGGGCCAGCGCCTCCCCGGCACAGCCAGGTGGACTGGAAGCAAAGAAACTACCAGCGCCCGGTCTTGAATGAAGAGACGCGCCAACAACATCCAGGAAACGGTTTAACTGGTCAACAAATAACGCTGCGGCGATGGCAACGCTTCGTAGGCCTGCAGCATGCTTCAAAGCGCGTACGACCTTTCCTCATTTGAGGGACCCAACACCTATGTGGAGTTAGTAAAGTGGGCATTATCCTTACACTGGGAGAGAGAAAACCAAAGCAAGAGTGAAACTCTGGCCTCCTGATTTCCTTCCCAAGAACTTTTTCCTTACGATAATCTTTATTCTTATAAAAACATAATAGATGGTGTATATCAAGTATTTTACGTTATAAACACAGGGGAAAAAAACGATTTTCTAAAAAGAACCACTGAATGGCCCCAATGCCCTAGATCCTTCACTGTTACTTTGGTATGCCTTCTTTTTGTTTTCCTATGTTTTTTAATTTATTTTTAGGAGACAGAGAGAGACAGCCGGAGTAGGGGAGGGTCAGAGGGAGAGGGAGACACAGAACCTGAAGACAAGCTCCAGGCTCTGAACTAGCTGTCAGCACAGAGCCTGATGCGGGGCTCGAACCCACGAACCATGAGATCATGACCTGAGCCGAAGCTGGACGCTCAACCGACTGAGCTACCCAGGTGCCCCTGTTTTCCTATGCTTTGAATAAAATGCAGTTGGATGTGTATGTGTATTTAAAGCAAAAAGTTATAGATTTGCGAGAATTTTGTCAGCTTGTCTGGCTTTGGGGTAATTATAATACGGTTAGAATAAGATTCTAAGAATGCAGACCTGTCCAGGGTGTTGATTGTGCCGTGTCAAAGCACTCTCTCAACAGGGCAGAATGTGGGGAGAAACCAGACAAGGAAAACAGGACCCAGATGTAAAATGTTAAACTCCATGGTTCTGGGGTGGAAAGAACCAGCGTGTTCTGTCTGCATGTTAGAATTAGGAAAATGAGATCTACAAATCAAGCGGCTTGCTCCCTATCAGGTAGATAGACGGTGTTCCGCAAGACCAGACTCCAGTTCTTAACTCCTGGTCAGGTGGACTTCCTATGGATGTTTAGGCGTGGAGCACCCATGTCCCTATCCGCACATGGCCCGTGGGGGCTACAAAACAGGACATGGCCTGCGCACTTGGTGATTAGCTCACTTTTTAGACCAGTTTCGAGATTTTACAGTAAATAATGGCTTTGCTATTAAAGCCACATGGCACAGTGAGACTATCAGATATTTTAAATGTGCCCGGCAATTTCTGAGAGCATTGCAGCACCCTGCCTCTGAGGCTTCTCTGATTGGGCTGTATCTTTCTGCCTTCTTTAGTGGCTGACTGGTCCTAGGGGCGAAATACTTTTTTGTTTTGAAGAGACAACTTGACCTAGGTGACAGAGTCATTGTGTATGTGTATATATAGGATTATGGCCAGAGTTATGCATTTAAAAAGAAACTAGAGCAGGGCCAGAAAAGGAGGAGCAACACTGTAGAAAGTGAGAAATTGCTCATGTTGCAAGATACATAAATAGTGCTTTCTAATTCCTTCACCCTGGGGACAATAAGCTCTGGTCTATAAAAGTCCTAATGAAGAAGTCGTCTTGGAAGGGACCCTGTCAGAGGTGAGATTCTCCCCTGTCCTGGTAGTGCCAGAAATACAATGCTGTGGCACCATTTGCCCATTCCCAGGCCCAGACCCTGTGCAGGGACCACGGGACGCCTCCGCCTGACCGCAGCTGGCTGAACTGAGATGAGCGTGTAACGCAAGGGCACATCATCCAAGGGCTAGCTGGAAACCTGTGTGACTTCGTATTGAACGGGGACCTGGCCAGGTCGCATGCTTTAGAATCTGAACAAAAAACCCAGAAGAATCAGAGCCACCTGGTGTCAAGGCACACAGAAACCTGTGGGAACCAGGAAGTACATAAAAGACAATATACGGGGCGCCTGGGTGGCTCAGTTGGTTAAGCGTCTGACTTCAGCTCAGGTCATGATGATCTCACAGTTCGTGGGTTCGAGCCCCGCATCGGGCTCTGTGCTGACAGCTCAGAGCCTGGAGCCTGATTCGGATTCTGTGTCTCCCTCTCTCTCTGCCCTTCCCCTTCTCAGGATCTATCTTTCTCTGACTCTCAAAAATAAATAAACATTAAAACACTAAAAAAAGAAGACACAATACAAGAGGAGGTTAAATGGAAGCAGAAGATGGTGGTCAAAAAGCTGAGACATCGGGCAATTATGTGTTTCTGCAGAGCGCCCAGATTTAGGATCGGCTCTCCGGGCGGTCCGTAACCTCTCCCATAGTTTCTGTGCTGACACGTGTGTCCGGCTGTGCGGAGCCCTTCACACAGGCGTCCCCTCCAAGCCCCAGTGCCTCGGAGACCTCAGGATCATTCCATCCTACAGATAAGGAAACGAGGCTCATGATGGTTACATAACATATTTCTGATGATGCCAGGACCTGAATACAGGTCTGACTCAGAGTCTAGAGTTAAGCTGTACTAACCCACGTGGGTCCCTAAGTCAGGGCCCTGCGCACGTTCCCCATCCTCCCCATCCTCCCCATCCTCCCCCTCCACTCCCTGCCGGTTTGACCTAACTTGAGGTCCTTTTGCTTACTGAGCCTGCCACCTCCCTACTCAAAGCACGCCCTACGTATGGACCCTGTGAGTTTGTAGAGTTCACATTTCCACCAAGCACACAGAAGAAACCTATCTGATGATGAGAGTCCCCCATCATTAAGAGCCACTTGGGGAAAGACCTGCTTTGACTCAGTGCTACTGGGCGGCCCTCGGACAGCTCTGTGCTAAGAAGCTGCGACATGGGGTGGGGGTTGGGGGAAGGCCCAGGGTGTTCTACCTCTCCTCAGAGAAAACCTGAGCAGAAACTGGGCTCGCCACCCCATTAGGAATGAGTAAAGGAATCTGGTCTTTCGTTACCGACAAAGATTTTGCTGACCGAGACAGGGAACGTTAGTTACTCCCCAGTAAGCCATGGGGTCCGATCCTGGTTGAGATGGGCGTGGTCACCCGTCTTTCCACAATGCTCCAAGCAGCAGCCCGGCATCGTCCCCCACGGGAACCTTGCAGGCTTAGTTTCGGAAGCGCTGTGCTAGCTAGAGCCCGGCTACTGTGTTTCCAATATCAAATATCCAGCAGAAAGGACAAGAGTCTTCTTTTGCTTTCTAGACAAGCAATCAACTTCCATTTATTTCCACATCTGTGGCTGAAACAGAGGCTCATCTAGTGGTGACAAAGGAAAACTTGGTAGGCAAAGAGGGAATCTGGTTACAGTCAATATCTGGAGCGACTCCAAGGAGATATGCCTATTTGTGTGTGATAGACTTCTTAGCCCAGGGCCAGACTGATGGGGGATACACGGCCGGGGTCTCCTCTTTCCCATCTTGTCTGGTCATGACAACCCATCCTCAGCCACTTCCGCTGCCGTGAAATGGTCTCTCTCAAGAGCCCTCGATGGACCGAGTTTCTCCACACACTGAAACCTTTCTGTTGGGACTTAATTTTCCCACGGATGCGTTTATTTATCCACTCAGGAATCTTAAGCAAACAAACTCTAGAGCTGGCCTGGAGCTCTGCCTGGTAGAGGATCGGGGCAGGGAAAGGAGACCAGAACGCACACTCGAAAACCCCTGCCGTGTGCGGGGCTGAGGGTTAGAACACCGACCTCCATCTTTCTGGTCTTGCCCATTCCCTGTGATTCAGCTGTTGCCATGGCATCTGAACTGTGTTCAACTTCTTGCCCAAGTTTGGGTCTCTGCTGACTACAGTGCCTTCCAGAAAGGACTGTGGGATGTACGTGCAGCATTTTAACCCACGGGTCTCTTTCATTAACAAGCTCTGTTCCCTCATTAAATCTTGGGAGTAAAAGAGTTTCTGATGTTGTCTAGACCAGCGTCACACCTGACGTAGGAATCCCTTTCTAGCGCACCCTGGCAAATGTTCAAATCCTTCCAGAAAAGGGAACCTATCCCCTAAAGACAGTACTTTGATTCTTCTCCCCTTTAGCAAGGCGAACAAGGTGCAAACCCGAGGTCACCAGTGAAGCTGGAGCCCTGGCTTGGGGTCTCAGAGCCCCCACATTCACCCAGTGTGTTGGTCTGGATTCTAGCTAGAAAGCGCTACGCCCACTACGCTGAGGTTCTGCTCATCAGTAGTCCTGGTGCGTTCTGCACTGGATCTTCTCAGCACCTTCAGACTGTAAGGTACAGGCAGGTCACACATTTCTTAGGTCTCCCGTGATCCCTGGTATTGTGACTGTCACAGAGCAGATGTTTCATAAATGCAGTTATCCTATATAAGGGCCGCCTGTTCAGACAGAGCCTTCCCAGGAGCAAAGCTAGCCAGGGCAAGACTTTTTCCCTAGTGTGTTTATGCATAGCTAGGCCGGGTGAAGGTTGGGCTAGGTGATAAGGAAAAAATGGGCCCGTCCCTTATCATTTCATCAAGGAACTTGTCCTAAGTACGTGCAGACCTTGCTTCCAGGCATCTGACAAAGATTCAGGGGGAAACGAGAGGGTAGGAATAAACAGCTTTACAGCCCAAGACTTAGGGCAGTCTCCCCCACATCAGGCTCCCCACTGGAGTAAAACAAATCGAGTTCAGTCAGGTTTCAACAAGAACGACTTTGCTTGGATTTGGGGGTCTTATTTGGCTTTGCCTGGAGAAAAGCCAGGGTTAGAAGCAGAATTTTGGCAGAAGAAATGAATCACAAGCTTTGTTTTGTTGATTTCTAGAGGTTCCCTTTTTTCCTTCCACCAGCCTCACTTTGCAGATGAAGGTTTGTAATCTGTACAGGGAAAGGGACTTAGGTCCCACTGCAAAGCCACTTAGGAGCAGGGCCACACTCAGATGCTCTCCTCTGACTGAGTGATCTCGAACACACGGGAGCCAAGGTCCCTAAAAGCACAGCAGGCAGGAAAGGGCTGTCCCTGTCTGTGCACGGTGCTCAGCGGCCCCCAAAGCCCCCCCACTGCCCCTGCCAATGGGGAGAGCCAGGAGGGGCGAGCACATGCAGCGCCGCGAGAAGGCTGCGGTGCAGCACCATCATCTCACTCTGAGGAAAGGGGAGCTGGGGGTCACTGGCACTTTCTGAAACGCAGTAATGCTTCTGGAAAGTGCTGTGATCTTTTCTGCTGATGACTGTCAAGAAGATGAGACACCAGGAATGGAAAAATCAGCTTATTAGCTTGCAAATAAGGAAAAAACTTGACATAAACTCGCCATGGCTCAGGCACAAATTTTAGGCTGTTCTGCCATTCCTCTGTGCTCTCTGGATTTAAAGCGAGGCTGAGACCACGGCTCCCACTTTTGGAACCAGGACCTCCACAAAGGTTCCCGGCAGGTTAAAAGCCAGTAAGAGCCTGAACTCTTCAAATAAACCTATTCAACGTCAGGAATTGGTCTCCTTAAGTACAAGCTTTTAAAGTCAGACTTCTTGCTCGCCCAATATTAAACAACATGTGTTAGAAGATTAATCTGGGAAACCTAGGAAGGCGGTCTTGAGGGCTCATTTCGGAAGACTCGGTGCTCCGGCATCGGGAAGGGGCGGTACCGCCCCCTCTCCTAACCCCCGTCTCACCATCGAGGCATTAAGAGGTTCAATGACACATCCCCGAGCCGCAGGCTGGGCCTGGAACTGCGGAGGCTCTGGCCACGCCCTGTCTCTACCTAGAGTCACAATCGTTATGACCTCACGGCCCTGCGATGGATTACCAGAGGACAAATCGTGCTTTCTAACCTGTCTGCAACAATGGGCTCTAACATTTTCATAGAGCTTCTGCTTAGGTAATACTTTTGGAACGATCGGGATGCTGGGCCCCTCTCCAGGTGTTTCTGGGTTTCGAAGTGTGGTGTTCTCGTAATGCTGTCGAGTCCCAAATTCCAGCGTGTCTCTAGTCAAGTGTGTCAGATCCAAACTCCCGGACGAGCCACACAGCGATCAGCGCAGAGGTCGGAGGGGCCGGCGGGCATGGAGAACCGCGAACGGAACGGAGCGAGATTCACAGCCCCCCCCCTCCGCTCCCTTCCCCGTACCACTGACTGGTCTCTAAGCCTTCGGGGTTAACGCCGAGGCCCGCAGTTTCAAGCCCGGGTAGGAGCGGCCCCGGGGGGTCAGGCGGCTGCGCGGAGGGGTCGCCGTCGCCCGCGCAGCCGCCGCCGTGGCCCGAACGCAGGTGGTCCTTGAGCGTCTGCTTGTAGCGGAAGCTGCGGCCGCAGGCGGCGCAGGGGTAGGGCCGCTCGCCCGTGTGGATGCGCTGGTGCTTCATGAGGTGGTGCTTGCGGATGAAGCTCTTGCCGCAGTGCGCGCACTGGAAGGGCCGCTCGCCCGTGTGCAGCCGCCGGTGGTTCAGCAGGTGCTCCTTGCGCATGAAGCTCTTGCTGCAGTCCGGGCACGGGTAGGGCCGCTCACCCGTGTGGATCATCTGGTGGCGGATGAGGGCCGAGTGGCCGTTGAAGTCAATGCCGCACTGGGGGCAGGAGAAGGGCCGCTCCTGCGCGTGGCCCCGCTGGTGCAGCAGGAGGCTGATCTTGAGGCTGAAGCTGCGGCCGCACTGCGCGCAGCGGAACGGCCTCTCGCTGGCGTGCGCCCGCCGGTGGCTGGTGAGCCGCGCCTGGTCCGCGAAGCGCTTGGGGCAGTCGGGGCAGGGGAAGGGGCGCTCGGTGCTGTTGTGGACCCGGAGGTGATAGGTGAGCCGGGACGGGTGAGTGAAAGTTCTGGCGCAGTGCGGGCAGGTAGGGGGCGTGTCGGGGGCGTGGGGCTGGGAGCTGCTGCTGAGGTCGGCCTGCTGCGCGAAGTGCTTCGGGCAGGGGGCGCAGGCCAAGGGGTGCTCACCTGTGTGGCCACACTGGTGGGTCAGAAGCATGTCTTGGCTGAGGCTCTTGCCACAGTGGTGGCATGAGAACACCTGCTCCCCGGCCGGAGGCGGCAGGGGGTAGCTGCCCAGCTGGGTGAAAGTCACTTGTCCCTCAGAGGCTTCGGCCAGGTCGGCAGCTGGGCGTCCGAAAGGTGCCATGGATGCAGACGGCTGGCTTTTGAAAGCCACATCGGAAAAAGCATCCTTCGCTGCTGGTGGAGGAGAAGAGAAGGGGACCGGGACCTCTGGGCACAGGGAGGCTCCGGGGAGGCCTTCAGCTTTGATGACAAGCTCCTCATCTGAAAGAAAGGGATCAGAGTCACACGGGTCAACAGCAGTGGGGGGGCGGGGGGGTTGGCACTCCCGGTGATCCTAGCCAGCTCAGCAGACTGCTCTGAGTGCTCCCCTGGCTCAGACAGGAAGCTCAGGGGAGGGCTGGGCTTGTCCCCAGGCATCCGCAGTCCCTGGGCACATCACCAGAGAGCTGGGCGCTGGGCCTCCGCAGTGCGCCCTGCTCACAACAGGAGAACGCTGGGCATCCGTCTCGCCAGCGCTGCTTCAGTCAGGTTTCTCGGCTCTGGAACTTTGAGTCTCTGTTGCCTTTTGTGACAAGGCCTAAGATTACTGTTATTCCTCTTCGCTCTGCCAGATACCTGCTTCGTGACTAGTAGCTCTCATAACTTCCCCTGAACATCCAATCCGAGTCTCTGCCTCTGAGTCTTTTGCTCACTCGGCCCTCCCTTTTGCAGCCTCCGTCCATCTCCTCCCGTCTTCCCGAACTACACCCAGCCACATCACACCCATCTCGTAAGGCCCGATTCTAGCTTCACAGCCAGCTGGGCGCCTTATCTGAACACGTAAACTAAAATTGATGTATGTTCTCCAAACTCCTGATTTCTTTCGTAGAAGTCATCCCTCCCACCCACCCTGGAGACTTTACAGTGGGCATGCCCAGTCCTGGGGGAGGGGGCGTATGTCCGATATCCATATCTGGAGCACACACTGTTCTTTCTTACTTCTGGTTCCCGGAGTCTAACAGGGCACAGAAGATACTTAAAATGGTTGCATTAGGTCATATATATTAATGGGTTCCTTCCGACCTTGGGATTCTCTTCTACAAGAGATGGCAAGATACAGACGGTGCTAAATATCTGGGAAGGAAGCGATCTGCTTCTTGTGCCAACATGCATTGTCCCGCAGGAGAGCTCTGTGTCAACACCTGCCTCTCCAAGGACGGTCCTGTCTCCGTGTCTTGTCCCCTCCCCCACCGCGTGCCGACCTTTCCACTCCGCCCCAGATGTTGGGCGGCTCTCCCCACCCCCACTCTCTTGGTCCATCTGTGCGCGCTTCTTATTCTTCCTAACAAACCTACTTTGTCTTTACAAACTAGGGTGTGTTTTCTCAAGTAAAATTCGTCTTAGTTTGACTGCATTTTCACTTCCAACCTGGTGGAGCGTGTCCTTTTTCCCCTTTCCCGGGTCTCCTTCCACTTCCTTCCCGCCCCCGCCCCCCCCATCTACTGCTTCCGCAGTCAAGTCCTGGCCTAGGCGATTCTGGACATGGGCACCTCTGAGTCCTCACTCACCGGCGTAGGCGCCTTTGTGCATGTCACTCTCCTTGGCCTCCTGGGGGGCCCCGACCTGGGGCTCTTCCTCTTGTTTGATCCAAGACAGAATATCTGAGGTCGAGATGCCAGGCTCTGTCGGTGGGGAACAGAGAACGGCCTTCAGGGCTTGACTCAGCGACTGAAAATGATCAGGTTGGCTTGTTGAACCCTACGTTTTGCCCAAATATTTATCTCTAACTGGAAAACCAAAAGGAAACCAGCCTTTTCAAAAAGGCGTACATCTTGAGAACCAGTTCAAAATGAAACCAAATTTATGTATTTTTACAAGATATACTCAAACTTAATTCGGTATTTTCTTTCTTTTTATTTATTTATTTTTAAAGTAAACTTTAATTCATGACCCCAAGGTCAGGAGTCACATGCTCTATCGACTGAGCCAGCCAGGCATCCCTTGATTCACTATTTTCATTTTTTTTTAAATACAGCATGAGTTTCCTAGGTATGCCCACAATTCTAGAATACCTTTTTTAAAGTTTTTTTTTTTTTTAATTTACTTTGAGAGAGAGGGCAAGTGAGGAGAGAGAATACCAAGCAGGCTCCACACTGCCAACAGGGTGCCCGACACGGGACTCGAACATGCATACCATGACACAGTCATCAGGTGAGCTGAAACCAAGAGTTGCCCGCTTAACCGACTGAGCCACCCAGGTGCCCCTCACTATTTTCATTTTTTAAAATGTTTTTTTTTAATTTATTTTTGAGAGACAGAGAAAGACAGCACAAGCAGTGGAGGGACAGAGAGGGAGATATAGAATCTGAAGACAGGTTCCTGGCTCTGACTAGCTGTCAGCACAGAGCCTGATGCGGGACTCGAACCCATGAACCATGAGATCATGACCTGAGCCGAAGTCAGACTCTCAACCGACTGAGCCACTCAGGCGCCCTTCACTATTTTCATTTTAAAACAAATCATAATTTTTACCTTGGAGAGGACACTGACAGAATCGAGAATCTAGAATCACTAGTGCCTTTCATTTTGTTAGCACTCTTACTTCCAAAATGTTTTCAGCTTCTCTCACAGCTTTTTAATGAAATAATGAAGCAGGGCATATTTTTTTCCATTTCAGTAGACAGGGCACCCAGAGGTTAAATAAATTGCCAGTTAATGAAGTATGTATGGTGAAATGCCATATTATCAAAGGTCTGCTTTAAAATATAGCAGAAAAAAAGTAAAATAAACAAGACTGACCAACAAGTTTTTCTGAGATTAAAAAACAGATATATTCCCAGAATTATAAACTCAGGCCTTTTAAACACTGATCTGATTCCTTAGAAACGTACGTTTCAGGTTCTCAGTTCTAAGTTCTTAAAAGATCATCTTACTTAAAAAAAATTTTTTTTTCTATGTTTATTTTTGAGAGAAAGAGACAAGAGTGTGAGCAGGGAAAGGGCAGAGAGAGAGGGAGACACAGAATCTGAAGCAGGCTGCAGGCCCTGAGCTGTCAGCACAGAGCCCAATGTGGGGCTCGAACTCATAGACTGTGAGATCATGACCTGAGCCGAAGTTGGAAGCTCAACAGACTCAGCCACCCAGGCGCCCCAAGATCATATTACCTTAGCCTATTAAACAATACAGCTCATTGTTTCCTGAACCCCCAGGAGAGGGAAAAATAAGATTTCCAAGTCCCTCAGGCCTAGGGGATTCTTCTGGAAAGAAAAAGAAGCCTCCAAAGGCTTTGCACATAACATGCCTCGTCTGGTCGGTACAGAAACAGCTCTGCTTGCTAGTCGAGCCAGGCCCTACATAGCCTCTTTTGGCCTAAAAGGACAAGCTGGCAAGCTGAGAAGGTGCAGAGAGTAAACTCAAACTATACTATTTCTCAAAAAAGCTTAGTAGGTAGGTTCTGATTTTATTTTTAATTCTTTTTAATGTTTTTATTTATTTTTGAGAGAGAAAGAGACAGAGCACAAGCGGGAGAGGGGCAGAGAGAGAGAGACACACACAGAATCAGAAGTAGGCTCAGGTTCTGAGCTGTAAGCACAGAGCCTGACGTGGGGCTTGAACTTCTGGACTGTGAGATCATGACCTGAGCCAAAGTCAGGCACTTAACCGACTGAGCCACCCAGGTGCCCCTCCCCAGTGCCTTTTAAGTTAGTTAGAGACCGGGGCACCTGGGTGGCTCAGTTGGTTAAGCATCCGGCTTCAGCTCAGGTCATGATCTCGCTGTTCCTGGGTTTGAGCCCTGTGTCAGGCTCTGTGCTGACAGCTCGCTCAGAGCCTGGAGTCTGTCTTTGGATTCTATATCTCCCTCTCTCTCTGACCCTCCCCTACTCACACTGTCTCTCTCTGTCTCTCAAAAATAAATGAAAAACATAAAAAATTAAAAAAAAATAAATTAGTTAGAGACCACTGAAATGTGGTGTGCCCAAGGCAGAAATATGAGGCAGGAAAAGACTAAGGCCCCGAAGACTGGCAGGTTCTGCAGCAAGAACAGGAAAACACAGGTTCTAGTGCGACCGGCAGGCTGTCCTTCCAACTTCCTAGTGTAAACTACAGGCTGAAATGTACTAAACATGGAGCAACCCTATCGTTTTTCCTTCCAGATTTTATACCCACACATATTTAAGGAAAAAAAGCAGGGGGTGACAGACTAGGTGTAAGAAAGAGGCTCTTTCTACAGACATCCAGAGGATGAACTTTCTATTTATCAAAACAATGAGACTTTTAAAATGCTTAATTTCTTCTTTTCATCAAATTTTTGAATGAGTGCTCTTGAAACCTCCATATGTGATTCAAATGGTTTTGACTTTTTTGGGGGGGGAGGGGGATATAGATTTGCTGAGTTTTAATCCATTGCTCAAGTTGTGCCTTCGCTGGCCAGGGCGAGCCTCTTCAGAGCTGCTCTGTCTTTTCCCATCATCAAACAGCTAGTTTCTTTCATTTCTGGTGACAGACCATCCCAGGCTCATCCTGGACCTTTCCTGTCCCACGCACACAATCACTGATCTGAGAAACAGAATTTAGAGACTACGATCTGGATAAGGATGCCAACAGCTAACAGGAAGTTGCTGCTTCTAGCTCTTTCCAATGGACAGAGATACTGAAATATATACCTTTTAGAAAAAGTGTCATGAGTTTATATTCACATTCATCATTCATATTTAAGATTACAGGGTTTGAATTAAATCCTTTCATTTCATACTTACATCTTTTCTTCCTTATCTGGTTCCAAATGACAATATAATCTTTGCTTTATCTGAAGACTTGTGTCAAAATAATACGAATATTATAAAGAAAAATATGAACTCGATTTAAGATTATTTTGTGACCCATATATTCTCTAGAGATATATAGTTAAAATATTATGCTTTAGTAAAAATTTTTTTAATGTTTATTTATTTTTGAGAAAGATAGAGACAGAGCATGAGTGGGGGACGGGCACTGAGGGAGAAACACAGAATCCGAAGCAGGCTCCAGGCTCAGATCTGTCAGCACAGAGCCTGATGTGGGCTCAAACCCACGAACCAGGAGATCATGACCTGAGCCGAAGTCAGATGCTAAACCAACTGAGCCACCCAGGCGCCCCAAATATTATGTTTAAAAGCCACGTGAAAGAAATCTAGTTTATGTATTTGTGTCTCACATGTATTATACAGTTTACTTCAGCCTGTGCTTGATCTTTACATTTTAATTTTGTTTTTAAAATTATATAAAATATTTATGAGGTGGGGCACCTGGGTGGCTCAGTCGGTTAAGCATCCGACTTCGGCTCAGGTCATGATCTCAGTGTGTGTCGGGCTCTGTGCTGACAGCTCAGAGCCTGGAGCCTGCTTTCAATTCTGTGTCTCTCTCTCTCTGCCCCTCCTCTGCTCAGGCTCTGTCTCGCTCTCAAAAATAAATAAATATTAAAAAAAACTTACAAGTTTCCAAAATCAAAACTATAAAATAAGATACATGCAGAGAGGGCTGGCTTTCATCCGAAATCTCCCTCCCCTTGTAGAGGTGGTCACTCTTACTGGTTTTTGTTTCAATCTTCCATTGTTTCTTTGTAAAATATAAGCAAATATATATACATCTTTATTTTCCCCCCTCTTTATACGGCCTGCTGCTCAAACTGTTCTGTGTCCCAGGTTTTTACTTGACGACATCTGTGGACATGCGCGTAGACCAGTGTACAGAGATCACTCCCACTACCTTCTAGAGCTGTACTAGGCGGCTGTCCCCTTGTTTATTCAAGAGTCCCCTACTGATGGGTATTTGGATTCTGTCCAATCCTTTGTTAGTCAGCAGCCAACCATAAAAGCTACAGAAGGGTGAAAAAACAACCGAGTTCTGGGGCACCTGGGTGGCTCAATTGGTTAAACATCTGACTTGGGCTCAGGTAATGATCTCGTGGTTTTCATGGTTTCTGTGGTTTGTGAGTTCAAGCAGCGCTGGGCCCTGTGCTGACAGCTCGGAGCCTGGAGCCTGCTTTAGATTCTGTGTCTCCCCCTCTCGCTGCCCCTCCCGTGCTCATGTTCTTTCTCTTTGTGTCTCTCAATAATAAATTTTGTAAAAAGTTAAAAATAACAACCCAGTTCTCCAGAAATATAAGTGGCTTTATGAGAAGCCACTGGCTAAGTATATCTTCACTGCACCTGGGAAATCACAGGAAGCCAACCTTTCCTGTGGAATAATGACGTGGAAAGTTCCTACGGTCAGTTAGCTAGATCAGTACCACTAGGGAAACACTGATTTTTGTCAGGTTATTCAGTCTCAGCAGTCCTGTCACAGAAGGCATAGAACTCTGTGGTGTCTCCCTCACGGGGTGGGAGCGGGGGGAATGTGGCAGAGATCCTTGTGGACCCGAAGTGAAAGGAGCAGAATGTGAGTCCCGTCATGGCCCGAGACAGAAACTGCACGGGGACAGTATGGCAGCTGCCGGCCAGGCCACCTCGACTCTCAGAGCACATTTCTCACAGGCCTGAGGAGTCCCAACAGTGGACACTTAGAAAAACATGAAGTGCAAGTCAAATCCTGGGCTCATGCAAGCACCAGGCTTTGGAAAAGCCAGAGAACAGAGAAAAACTGAACAGAAATCAGGAGGAAGTAGAAAAATGCTGAGGTTCTGAGTTTGAGAGGTAGTTAAAAATAGAAAAGCTGATCACAAAAGAATATAAAAATTTAATGTCTACACCAGTTAAATGTTATTTTAACTATGAGGAAATTGGAGTTTGTGTGTTTTAAACAGGTAAAACGGCCCATGCCGTCTGAAAAGGAGCTGGAACCATGAGGTTTTGAGATGTATACAAAGGTGTTCTTTTTTTTTTAATTTTTAATTTTATTTTTGATACAGAGAGACAGAGCATGAGAGGGGGAGGGGCAGAGAGAGAAGGAGACACAGAACCGGAAGCAGGCTCCAGGCTCTGAGCTAGCTGTCAGCACCTGAGCTGAAGTCGGAGGCCTAACCGACTGAGCCACTCAGGTGCCCCTTTACAAAGGTGTTCTAAGCCAAGTTAAAAATGGTGCAGAGATCTCACTTTTTTGTTTGTTTTTTAGTGTCTTTATTTTGAGAAACAGAGGAGAGCGCGAGCAGGAGAGGGGCAGAAAGAGACACACACAGAATCTGAGCAGGCTCCAGGCTCTGAGCTGTCAGCATAGAGCCCGATGTGGGGCTGAAACCCACGGACTGTGAGATCACTGATTAAGCCAGCCAGGCGCCCTGAGATCTGATTTTTTAAGCAAGCAATAAACTATACTTGACACATGAAACCACCACTGGTAAATATATAAAAAAACTTTTATTGCACTCTGTTATCTCTGTCTCAAAAATAAACAAACATTAAAAAACATTTTTTTTAAACTTTTTGTGAAACAGGTGTGGGACGGAAACTTCACCAGGTAAATGTGTTACGTATTTGTGTGACGAGTTAAACCTCAGGCTTCTATCATTCCCTGGATGATTCTTGTTCTCAAATAGCATAAACTAAAATCAAAAGATTATTATATTGGGATGTGCGTTAATCACTAAGTTTGTAGAGGAAACGATGGCCTCACCGGACTCGGGTCAAAGGCATCAACAGGGCTAAAGGCAACGCACGAGAAACCATGACCAAGGAGGCTCCCCAGGACTGCAAGACTTAGAAATGAATTTGTTTTACTTTTGGGTCATTTTAGAATCATTGCTTGAGTTCATGTCTTCTAAACTAGAGGAAGGACAAAGATAATGGACTTTCAGTCATTATTCCAATTGAACTGCTTGGGTAGTTTTTCTCCAAAGAGTTCTAAAAACGTGGGAGTTCAATATTCAAACTATTAGCGACCAAATAATGGCCATGGCCACATACATGCACAGCTCATCTGCACTTGGCCCTAATAATAGAGTTAAAGACGAATTTCAGAAAGTCTCAAGATTATCCTTTTCTGTATTCTCCCATTCACTTCTCTTCTCTACTAATCGCATGGAATTTTATGCAACACATCAAAGGTATCCATGACCACTCCCTCGGGAGCTGTAACAATTTTTTCTTTCCCTTCATCAGATTTAGATGATGGGATGGTGATAGCAACAGAACGTAACATTAATTCCAAAATAGGGGCGCCCGGGTGGCTCAGTTGGTTAAGCGTCCGGCTTCGGCTCAGGTCATGATCTCACGATTGTGGGTTCGAGTCCCGCGTTGGGCTCTGTGCTGACAGCCAGCTCAGAGCCTGGAGCCTACCTTGGATTCTGTATCTCCCTCTCTCTGACCCTCCCCTGCTGGCGCTGTCTCTGTCTCTCAAAAATAAATAAAAAACAAAAAAAAATTTAAAAAAATTCCAAAATATTTGGCCATAAAAAGTAAGGGGACCCACATGGCACCATTACTATCCTCAAATCCATTCTGCATATTTTTATTATAATGCACAGTTCTTTCTAAAGCTCTAAAATGAAATACAATAGTAAGTTATGGCGTTTATAAGAAATACAGACAAAATCCAAATTATTTTAGAAAATTAAGGTTACTAAAATTACATCAATTATTCCAATATAAATACACACTGTTAATGATAAACTATTCAGTGTGTTAAAATTGATTTAAAAAATTTTTAATGTTTGTTTTTAAGAAAGGAGAGAATGAGTGAGCGTGAGTGGCAGAGGGACAGAGAGAGAGGGAGACATAGAATCTGAAGCAGGCTCCAGGCTCTGAGTGACGCAGGGCTCAAACTCACAAACTGTGAGATCATGACCTGGGCCAAAGTCGGATGCTTAACCAACTGAGCCACCCAGGTGCCCCTAAAACTGTTTTTTTTTAAAAATATGATAATGCTTTACAGAAGAAAAACTGCTCAAAAAATATTTTTTTTGATTAGTGTTTCCATTAGAAGAAGATGAAAACAGGACTTAAAGGTGAGAACTCTAAGTGGAAATGGATGCCTGGCTGGCTTAGTCTGATCTGAGTCATGAGCCCACAGGGTTGTGAGTTCAAGCCCCATGTTGGGTGTAGAGATTACTTTAAAAAAAAAAAAAACAACCTAAGTGGAGAATAATCTACCAAAAAGATATTTAACTAGTTATCTCACTAACGTGGCCTAGGATGAGCACCTCTGCCTGGTGTCTGTATGCACCCCAGCAACCAGTTTATTCCCCACCGAAAGGAATCGGGATTGTGTGTGTTAGGAGAAGAAAACTCTAAGACAGGCCTGTGTTAAGGCAGCAGCCTGAGCCTGCCTGTCCTCAGAAACGCCTGTGGCAAGGTTTACGTCCCTATGCCGACCGGAAACTTCCCCTAACCATGCGGAGTGCTTCAGCTGGCCTCCCTGTTCATGCAGAACATCTGTTTTCCTTTGGGAGTCTAGAATTTCGGAATACGCTAGGTGGAGGGTGCCTCCGCGACCGGCTCGCAGCGAAACCCTTGGATGCTAAGTCTCCAATGAGATTCTCTGGGAGACGACACGCTGCACATGTCACAACTCAGTGCTGGGGGAACTGCATGGGTCCTGTGAGACTCTCCTGAGAGAGGACTCTGGAAGGTGGTCCCTGGCTCCCTCCAGACTTTGCCCTGTGCGCCTTTTATCTTTGCTCCGTATGCTTTTGCTGCAATGAACCTTAGCCCTAAGCACAACGTTAGACTGAATCCTGCACGTCCTCCTAGTGAAGGACCGCATCTGGGGGTGGCCTTGGGGGCCCCCAGGATAGACTGGAGGATATTAAAAAAAAATTTTTTTTTTTTACATTTTATTTATTTTTGAGAGAGGGCACAAACAGGGTAGGGGCGGAGAGACACAGGAGCCGAAGCAAGCTCCAGGCTTTGAGCTGTCAGTACAGAGCCCGATGTGGGGCTCGAACCCACGAAACTGAGATCGCTACCTGAGCCAAAGTCAGACGTTCAACCGACTGAGCCACCCAGGCGCCCCTGGAGGATATTTTTTAAGAAAACAAGTACTGACGCAGTACTGGAAAGACACAGGAGACCATGTAAAAGTCCTCTCACTTGCCAAGTTGACAATTCCAGCAACCAAAATAGGTTTAAATGAAGAAAAAGTCATGAATATATGATTAAGCCTATAAGGGGGTAAATATAAAGGGTTCTAAAGGAGAGACACAGCTGAGGGGGTTTTAAAAGTGCTACATATTAATCAGTCCAAATTATATGAATCCTATCCTCAAGTTCTAATGAATACCTAGTTGATAATCACCGATGTAAGCTAAAACTGTACAGAGTACGGAATCAAACCAGAGCATTAAAGAAATTCAATGCTTATACTGTTTGTTAATTTTCTGTAAACATGTATTAATAATATATTTGGTTGACCACCCACAAACGGAGCCCTAAAATCCATGGTAAAATAGTGACAAGATGGCAGCTAAATGAAACTTTCACATATCATTACAAAACCAAATTATTTACACCTTATCCATTCAGCCCCCAAAATAAAATTGCACACTGATTTATACTAGTTGTTAGCCTTGTGATAGGATTTTAGATTCATTACTTAGATCCAAGACACAAAGGTTACTCAAATTGAAACTGTTAAGATTGCTTAATACAATCACCAACAGAGACTTTAAAATAATATAATGTGTGGCAGGTATATACAGTCTTCAAAACTCAGAGAATGTTGGGATGCATGGGTAGCTTAGTTAAGCACCCAACTCTTGATTTCAGATCAGGTTATGATCTCACATATGTGAGATCAAGCCCTATGTTGGGTGGGCTCAGTGCTGAGGGCGTAGAGCCTGCTTGGGATTCTTCTCACTCTCTCTTTGCCTGTTTGTGCACTCTCTAAAAATAAATAAACATTTAAAAATAAAAAACTCAGGGCGCCTGGGTGGCTCAGTTGGTTAACCGTCCAACTCTTGGTTTCGGCTCAGGTCATGATCTCACGGTTCGTGGGTTCAAGCACTGTGTTGAGCTCTGAACTGCCAGTGCGGCGCCTGCTTAGGATTCTATCTTCTTCTCTCCCTCCACCCCCACCTCAAAATAAATAAATAAACTTAAATATACTGACCTCTAAGTTAATGATATTCATACTGAACTACTTACAGGGAGGTTTTTTTTTTTTTAAGGAGAGAGAGAGAGAGAACTCAAGCCAGGGAGAGGGGCAGAGGGAGGAAGGAAAGGAGAGCAGGACATGGGGGGGGCGGGCAGGGGGAGAGAAAGAGGGAATATGTTGAGTGTGGGCTTAATCCCATGACCCTGGATTATGACCTGAGCCAAAATCAAGAGTTGGACACTAAGCCGACTGAGCCAACCCAGGCGCCTCTTTGGGGAAATATACTGATGTCTGTATTGATCTGGAAACACACTGAAAATAGGATGGATTGATAGGGATGCAGAGATGGATAAATATGTGATAAGGAAGTAAACTGCTAGTGGTAGAATCTAGGTGGTAGGTTTCTAGGTGTTCACTGTAAAATTATTTCAACTTTTCTGTTTGGAAATTTTCATTAAAAAATGTTAAAAAAAAGTAGTGCATGGGAGAGGGTGTGGGTTCCAAGAAAAGTTCATCTAATAGAGTGGTCTGAAGGATGAACTTTCCGTGAGCTTTCTGTCCGACAGAGAAGGAAACGATGCGCGTTTTCTGACAGCAGAAGTGGGACTGGAGAGAAACACATCGGCACGAGGGCATGCCGCCTTCCCGCACAACCAGAAGCAGCTGCCAGCCGAGCAAACGCGGGTGAGCGCCTTCACGACTGCTGGCTCCCAACCCCGCGGCGCTCACCGTGCCCAGGCCCACGTCACTGGGCTCTGCCATCTGAGTGAAGTGCATCTCTGAGGGACCACGCAGACGCCCACCGCGCCCCCAGCGTTTCCGAATGGCCAGGTGTATAGTCACCGAAGCCACTTCCCTCCAGGAGAGCATTGCTGCTTCCTGTGCCATTGAGGACATGTTAATTTTACTAAATAATTAGGTCAGGAAACCTCTGTCACGGAATACCATTAACAGTCCTCGGATGCGTGGTAGTGATGGGCCGGCGGCGACCGCGGTCTCTAGTGCTCCCTCCTAGGAGATGTCTGAGGATCAGGCTTTACTGCCAGTCTAGCTGATTCAGAGTGGAGAAGGCCCAAGGCCTGCTCACTTAGTTCTGAGCCACCATCTCTGACCAGGAAAGGGAGACGGGAGGGCATCATCCCCTCTCCAGCTTACCTTCACTGGGGTCTGCGGGAATCTCACTTTCCTCTGGCCCCGCGGGCTCCTCTGTATTATGTTCTCCTTCCGGCTGAATCTGAGACAAGACGTCAGGCTGATTCATGGCATAATCTAGGAGAGGAAGAAGGGAAAGGAGGTATGACAAAGAGATCAATGAGGATGACAACTAACTGCCACTAAGGCTGAGCTGGAGGCTTGAGGTCCCCAGTCCCACGGAATTTCATTCAGCATCTAGAGCACCCCGCCCCGTCCACTGGCCTCTGCGTGGAGGACAGCTCTTCGGAAAGCACACGAGACGAGAGGCAGCGGGTGGTCCTGCTACTTTCACCGAGTAAGAGTGACAGTTGTCCCAAGGGGGAGAACAAGGCCCTTTCAAAGTGAAGGATACCTATGGAAACCACTGCAACTGGGAGACCCAGAACCCCGAGCTCCATTCTCCATCCTGTGAGCAGGCCGGAGTATGACTTCCCACTTTGGAAGGGTGAACTGGAAATCTCTGGCTTGCAGTAGACTCTTAAGTGTGTGGGGACAGACTGAAAAGGAGGGCCACTGGAGGAAAAGGGACTGTTCTAAGCCCGCGGGGAGCTGGGGTCCCCTCACTCAACAGGTGCCAACGTAGCCTCACCCATGGAGATGAGAGACTCGTAGTTGCCCTTCATGATATTCTTGTACAGTTCTTTCTGCCACTCTTCTAGTTTTTCCCACTCTGGAGTGGAAAAGTAGATGGAGATATCATCAAATGTCACAGGCACCTGAAATCATAATCATATTAGGGTTAGTCTGTCCCACTGCAGTTCAGTCATTTAGCACATCTTACTAAGTGCTACTTGCCACAAAAGGACTGTGTGAGATGCTGGAGGGATACAGGAAAAACTGAAGGCACAGACCCAACCTCCAGGAGTGGAAGGTATTTTCAAGGAGAAAGGTAATGAACTTTAGAGCTACGAGATTTGGGAGGGTGGAGGACATGACTTGTCGACAGTCCCTCACGGAGATGGGCACAAATGCAAAACAGTATATATTCACGCAATACAACGTGTTCTGAAGATCCACTGAGTACAAGTATTATCTTAAGTGCCAAGATAACAAAAATATGGTTTCTGCCCAAAATAAGCATATGGTCATATTCAAATTGAAGACATGGACCAGAAATTGTGGATATCAAGCTATAATAGGGCTGGGATGAGTCTAGAAGAGATGGGGCTCTGGTAGGGTATTAGCCGGCCTAAGGAGAACAGGAAAAACATGTAAGCATGGAAGGCTGGAGATGACTTCCAGAAGACAGTTATGAAGCCTGCCTAGTCGTAGTTCAGGCTTCCTGCAGGAAATGGGCATACTCAGAACACAGTCCCCCCCCCCCCGCCCGGCATAGTTTCGTCCAAAGCTAGGCACTTTTCCCTACGTCAAAACTGGAAGGTTCTTCTGTAAAGACATGGAAGAGTTGCCTAGGGAACTTAAGGTACCTAGTATGGACATTATCACCGACTATAAAACTCCCCGCATTCTGGCATTTAGCTGCCCATCATAAGCCTAGCTCACCCTCCTGTCACCAGATGGGCACGCACGGGGGGCCAGGCTTTCTGTAGTTGAATTCTGAAATACAAGCTAAGCACTGGGTATCAGTGGCCATTTAGCAAAGCCTGCCACATGAACAAGAAAGACTAAAATGAGGGAGGAGAGTGTGGAAAGAAACAGAAATACCTAGGCAACAGAATTTACAAAACAAAAACCCACCACCACCATCTCCTCTCTAATTAGTATTCCCACAAAGATCTGAGAGCTATTACACCACCCATAAAATAAAAACAGGATGCTCTGGAAAAAGGAGAATCAGAGAAGAAACATTCCTCATATCTACTACACACATTTTTCTCCTAAATTAAAAAAGAATCAAAGGTCTATACAACACTATGAGGCAACTGGGTTTATTTTCTAATTGCTTCACTTCTCCCAATGGGAAATTTTGTTCTTTAGGAGCTAGAACTTTAAATTAATCATTTAACACTTTGCTCAGCATCTAAAGGCAGGGTGAGCGCAAGTGCAGATACCATAATTTTATCTAATGCCACTACACAAACGATTTGTGATACCTTACAACAGAAACACATATGATAAAATAATGATAAAAACAAAGGATCAAGATGGGCTTCTGGTTCAAGGCTGTGAACTAAGCACCTATGTATTTTTCTTCCCTCCCTGAGTTCGACTGAAATGACAGTAAATAAGATCAGCAGCGACTATATCTTTTTTTTTTAATGTTTACTTATTTTTGAGGAAGGGAGGGGCAGAGACAGAGAGAGACAGAGACTCCCAAGCAGGCTCCTCACGAAGCAAGCCAGACGAAGGGCTTGATCTCACAAACCATGAGATCATGACCTGAGCCGAAGTCAGACACTTAACTGAGCCACCCAGATGCCCCATAAAGCTAAAGCAGTGCCAGGAATAAAGAGAAGCCATCACTAGACCCGAGTTTTTGATGAGTTTCTCACTGAGGCCCAGTGGATGGGCACGCGGGCACGCGCTGGGGTCCAGAGTGCGTGAGGAAGCCGCGGGTCTGTGATGGCGAAAAGGACAGACTGCAGCTAAAGAATCCAGAGAATTCCAAGCTCAAAACTGGCGGAGACAACAAGTAGGAATAAAAGTGATTATGGTCTGCAGGGTGAAGGTCTATCCTTGGAACGGCAAGGACCCCTCCGCTGTCATCCTCACAGCCCTGGCAGAGGCGAGAGCCAGCAGCATTTACCCCAGAGCTGAAACTGCAGATGTCACCTCTGAGGACCTGTATCAGCCCGCCTGGAGACAGCATGCTCTCCCAGGGTGGGTGTGACCACACCGAGGGCCGCCTTCCTCCTGGTCTCCGGGCGGTCCCGCACTCCCTATTTGCTCCACACACAGCATCTCAAAGCAAAGCCCAACTATGGAGGCAGCATTTCTGCTGTAAAGGAAAGATCTTTTGGCTAAACAGACTCACACGGTGGCCGAGAAGACATGCCATCTTCCTGGCATTAACCTAGTAATCAGTCGAGCCTGTCGCTTATGGATACACAACCTAGGATTGCTATTAAAAAAAGACAATGACAGCATGAGGATGAACAAACACTACAAATGATCCTAGGAGAAAAAACAATGAACAAGTCAAGCAAACCTCTAATACATAATCCCAGAGACATTCGGAAATCGCATCCATTTAAATAAATGCAGGTTGCTTAAAAAAAAAAAGGAGATAGAAAATACGTAATTGTTAAAATGAAAATGAGAAAGGCTAGAGAGGAAGGTGATGGAACTCTAAAAAAAGGTGAATAAGGGGCTCCTGGACGGCTCAATCGGTAACGCATACAACTCTTGATTTCAGCTCAGGTCATGATCTCGTGGATTGTGGGTTTGAGCCCCACATCAGGTTCTGCACTGACAGTGCGGAGCCTGCTTGAGATTCTCTCTCTCCCTCTCTCCGTCCCTCTCCCCACTCACACATGCACACACATAAACACTCTCTCTAAATAAATAAGTTAAAAAAAAACATTTAAAAAGGTGAATAGGGGTGCCTAGTGGCTCAGTTGGCTAAGCGTCCGACTTTGGCTCGGTCATGATCTCTCAGTTGGTGGGTTTGAGCCTCGCATCGAGCTCTGTGCGACAATTCAGAGCCCGGAGCCTGCTTCGGATTCTGTGTCTTCTTCTCTCTCTACCCCTCCCCTACTCACGCACTGTCTCTCTTTCAAAAATAAACATAAAAAAATTCTTAAAAATTTTGTTTTGACATTTATTCATTCTTGTGAAACAGAGAGAGCAGAGTGTGAGCAGGGGAGGGCAGAGAGAGAGGGAGACACAGAACCTGAAGCAGGCTCCAGGCTCCGAGCTGTCAGCACAGAGCCTGATGCAGGGTTCGAACCTATAATGCGCAAGATCATGAGCTGAGCCGAAGTTGGACAGTTAATGGACTGAGGCACCCAGGCACCCCGAGAATAGATTTCTTATAAACGGATTTAGTGTTCATTTGGAATTAATGCTGAAATATTAATTTGGAATTGATTTGGTATTAAAATTTTCATCAATGGGATTTGATGTTATGAGACAAAGGACCAATGCCTTTAAAACCCTGAGAGATGGAGTATTATTCGGCCTTAAAAAGGAAATGCTGATACGCCACAACAGGGAAGAACCTGGAAGATGTGCTGAGTGGAATAAGCCAGTCACAAAAGCACAAATAGCAGATGGTCTGACTTATATGAGGGACCCAACAGAGTCAAATTCATAGAGTCAGAAAGCAGGACGGTGGGTGCCAGGGACTGAGGCAGAAGGGCTGGGGGTCGGTGCTTCGTGGGGACAGAGGTGCAGTTTGGGATGCACGGTGGTGACAGCTGCACAGGGATGTGAATGGACGGAGAACCACTAAACGGTGCATTTCAACACGGCGAAAAGGGCACATTTCATGCTGCGCACATTTTACTACAATTTAATAGTGAAAGGAAGAAGAAAACTGAGGGAAAATTGTTCTGAACTTGGCACTCAGAAGTAAGGACGGGGCACCTGGGGGGCTCGGTTGATTAAGCGTCTGACTCTTCATTTTGGCTCCAGTCGTGATCTCACGGTTCATGAGTTTGAGCTGTGTGTCAGGCTCTGTGCTGACGGTGAGGAATCTGCTGGGGGTTCTCTCTCTCCTTCTGCCCTTCCCCATCCATCTCTCCTGTCTCTCTCTCTCTCTCTCTCTCTCAAATAAACAAGAGTATTTTCAACAAAGCAAAGACACAAATTTTACTTCCCATAGTTAAAGCTAATAAATCTTCAATATGCTCTAATTTCATGAAGAAATCTTAAAGAAATATCACATTATCTTATATATGATTTTGGAGTTTAAGATGGAGAGTTTAAATTTTTTTTTAACGTTTTATTTATTTTTGAGAGAGAGAGAGACAGCATGAGCAGGGGAGGGTCAGAGAGAGAGGGAGACACAGAATCTGAAGGCAGGCTCTAGGTTTTGAACTAGCTGTCAGCACAGAGCCCGACGCAGGGCTTGAACCCATGAACTGCAAGATAATGACCTGAGCCAAAGCTGGATGCTCAACCGACTGGCCACCCAGGCGCCCCTAAGATGGAGAGTTGAAAGGTTCTCCATCTACCCAGGTAAGACAGTGGCTACACACTGTAACTTACTTTATGGACTAATCTCACGGCGACACGAAGCATAGATCATCCGGAAGCGCTCCCGGGGAGGCTCCAGACACAAGTAAAACACGCCAGGGAAGGCTCTCTACTAGATGCTGACTCTGCTCTCCCTCCCCGCACACCTGGGAAGAGGCGTCATTCTCCCCTTTTCTCCCTCCCCACTCACAGGTCAACCTGCCCCTTTCCAGACTTCTGCACCCCGCGTCCTGGCAAGGTCTGTGTTGCCTAATCGTACTTGTCTGCACCTTTCTAGACCTCTCAGTGACATGCAACCCAAATGACAGCTTTCTCCTTGAAGGCTTTTTCTCCTCGTCCTGTGACATCACGTATGTTTCCGTCTTGTTTCCACCTCGCTGGCCTCGCCGTTCAGTCCCCTTTGCTCGCTCTGCCTGTCCCCTGCAGCATGGCCCTTGGACTCTTTCTCCTGCTTCTCCGGGTTTTCTCCTGAGACAATCACCTCCAGTCTCAGGACTTTCAACAGGGTCTGGGCGCCAATGGCTGCTAAATGTTTCTCGTCTTTGAGCTGCAGGGACCACTTAACTCTCCTGACTGTAGCACGGGCACCTCAAACCCAATACTGCCAAAAGAGAGCCCCTAATTCCTTCCCACTCCTTGAGAGAGTCCCCATCTCAGTAAATGTCACCCCCATCCGTCTGGTTCTTCGAGCCAAAAGTCTAGGAGCCCGTAAGCCTCAGGTGGCTAAGAGCACACGCCGGAGCCACCGGATCACTGTACTGCTCTGTGATTTGTTTTCAGTAGGGAAACGATCTCGGGCAAGTGAGGGCTCCTATGAAAATGACCAAGGCACTCAGCACAAGTTCTACGTAAATTATCACACAGTAAATTTAAAATTATCGTTGTCCTTGGTTCTCCATTACCTAATTCCCATCCGTGACACCAAAGGTCCTGAAGCTGCCCACTGCGGCGACCCTCACCCACGCCCCTCGCATCCCTCCCACGACGGCTGCCTCCTGTTTCCTCCCTGCTTCTGTTCTTACCACCTTGATCCAGCCCCTACAGAGCAGCCCAGGTGACTGGTTCAAAATATAAACCCTCAATTTCTTTCCATTATACCCAAGACAAAACCAATTCGTCACTTTGGTCCCCAGACTCCTCCATCAGTGATTCACGGCCCCAGCTGCACATCAGACTCCACTACGGAGCTCTAAGAATTATTTATGTTTTGGCCCCATCCGGGACCCACTGAGTCAGAATCTCTAGGTGTGGTGCCCACCAAAATGGAAAAAGCCCTTCAGGCTGCCCTAAATGACGCCACTCCCCCTCCATTTCTCTAGCACACGCCTATGTCTTCACCGCATGCCAGCTACGGGCCTTTCCCCTCGCCCTCCGTGTTCCGTGTCTGTCTGCCCTCGGGAGTTTGCAGTGAGCATTCTCTCCGCCTAGAAAGTTCTCCCTCAGGTCTTCTCCCAGCTGGGTCCTTCCTCTCATTCCGTCTCAGCGTAAATACCAGCACCGTTAGGCGCGCTTCTCTGAAAACCCACCAAAAACTAAACCTCCGAAGAGCACTCTGTTTTTTAAATCTACTTGCCCCTAAATAGACTTATTTTCTTGTATGTTTATATTTTCTTTCTTTCTCCGCTAAAATTTAAGCTCCAGGAGGCTTGCACAATTGTTTGGTGCTATGCCTCCAGAATTTAGATACTCAGTCCCCAGTAAGTATGTGCTCAGGAAAACCAGATGCCTCGGGACTGTGTCCCATAGCTTAAGAATGATGTTTATTCTCTTTTGATGAACGGGCTACTCCCTCCAGAGGGGCTGGGCCCTAGCACCACAGCATCCTTCCGTAAAGGGTGCTGATGCGTGGGATCACGCCAATCCTACAGAGAGCCCCAAATCCTTATATTCACCATTTCCTCTCCAGGAATGCAAACAGGCTGATTGAAATGACACTGAATTTGGCTTCCACACATAGAATGAAGCAGACAGGTTAACGAAGACAAAAGGGACTCGGAGAGAAAGGATAGGAAAAAGCTAAAGAGAGAAAAAAAAGTCTATCTGCCAGGTAGCCAACTCTGAATTGGAAAGAGGTTTCTACTCTTAAGTCTGACACTTCAAATCCTCGCTAAGTTGAACATGAAATGTTTCCCAAATAGATGAACAGAAACCGACTTGACCGTTCCTTTAGCCTGACTGACTGACAGGATCCCTTACTACTAGTCTAAGGACTAGTGGGACCACTTTCCGCCCAGAAGCGGCGAGGGAATTACCTTTGGGATATCCCCTTTGATGCCCGGCGGCAGGCGCAGGATCCAGAAGTTTCGGTTTCTCAACAGGTTCTCCAAGTTCTCCAGCCGCCTCTGCAGCAGCCCGTACTCCTGCAGCAGGGTCCCCAGCACGGCCCACTTGCCCTCCAGCTGGTTCCCAAGATCCGCCACCGTCTTCTCGCAGCTGGCCAGCTTCTTCTCGGCCGTCCCCGTCCGCCCCTCCAGGTGCAGGAGGCGCCGGCTGTGCACGTCCACCTTCCTCTCGATGGCCTGCACAGCGGCCACCACTGTCCACAGGGAGATGGCTGCGGTCTGCAGGGGTGCCTCGTTTGCTGCCGGGGGCGTGGGAAGAGGGAGGGGCTGCAGGGAGGTAAGGCATTCAGAGTCCCATTCAGCAGTCTGCATGCAGTGGAGAGAGGAGACAAGACGCTGAGTGGGGGAAGGAAACCAGAAAGCAAACTAAAATCAAAGAAGGACGGGTTAACTGGTGAACCGGCTGTGATTCGTCTAAATAGAGTTTAGTACTGGCTGCAGGAGCCTCATCTTTACGGAGCTCGTCCGCATCAAAGGCCAAGAGCACTGCTTCGGTGGTTCAGGGAGGAAGTAAGACAGGGAGTGAAAGTGGATTCAGAGCAGATGCTACGCTCTCGAGCCTCTGGGCTGCTGCTGGGCTGCTGCGGCATCCTCTATTTCTGGAAAAGGCCTGCGTGCACCAGATCTTTCTAGGTTTCTTTGAACTCACTGCCCTCTGATAAATCCTTTATTGATTTATGCTCTGGCCCCGTCCACCACCCTGCTTACAAACCACAACTGTACCATTCCCTAATACTTTAAAAAGCTGAGAATACCGAGTACAAAGAAAACATATTTTCAAATATTTGATGGTTATAAAACAGAAGGCAGAACAGATTTTAATTAAATTAATTAAAAATTAAAAAAATTTTTAAATATTTATTCATTCTGAGAGAGAGAGAGAGAGACAGAGTGCGAGAGGGGGAGGGGCAGAGAGAGGAAGAAACAAAGGATCTGAAGCAGCCTACAGGCTCTGCGCTGTCAGCACACAGCCTGGTGCGGGGCTCGAACCCACGAAATCCAGAGATAATGACCTGAGCTGAAGTCGGATGTTTAATAACCGACTGAGCCACCCAGGAACCCCCTTAATTAAACATTTTTTAATGTTTATTTATTTTTGAGAAAGAGAACATGCACAGGAGAGTGGGAAGCGGGGGGCAGAGAGAGAGGGAGTCAGATGATCTGAAGCAGAGTCAGCACTGAGGGCAGAGCAGCAGAGAGACCGATGTTGGGCTCGAACCCACGAACCATGAGATCATGACCTGAGCTGAAGTCAGATAAGTAACTGACTGAGCCACCCGAGCACTCCCAGAACATTATAATTTTTATTTAATGTTTAATATTTTAGATATCGCATTGCACTTATTCCAGAGGGCAGAACTAGAACCAACATGGAGTTTCCAGGCAGGTCAACTCTGTCCTATGTGAATAATTTTTGAAACTAGATCTTTCCAAGAAACTACCAGGCTGCCCCACCACTGAAAATGCTGTGAAACAAAACGTGTGTTAAAAAAAAGAAATTCCAGGGAACCTGGTGGGTCAGTCTGTTGAGTGTCCAGTTCTTGCTTTGGGCTCCGGTCCCGGGGTCATGAGACAGAGCCCCGTGCTGAGAGAAGACCCTGCTTAAGATTTTCTCTCGTCATCCGACTTCTCAGGTGTTGCTCTTGCAGTTCTTGGGTTCGAGCCCCACGTCGGGCTCACTGCTGTCAGTGCAGAGCCAGCTTAAGATCCTCTGTCCCCCTCTCTCTGCCCCTCCCTCGTATGCACTCTCTCAAAGATAAATAAACATTAAAAAAATATTTTCTTTCTCTCTCCCTGCACCTCCTTCTGCCTCTCTCCCCAGCTCATGGTCTCTCTCTCTCTCCAAAATTAAAGGAAAAAAAGAAGGAAAGAAGAAAGGAAGTCCTAGAACATAGGAGACGTTGGACCAGAATCCCCTCGACAAAGCCTTCCAACTAAGAATCTGATAACCCGCTCTCTGGCCACAGCCTCCCATCTCTCCAGCACCCACTGCCTGCTGAACCCCTGCCCGTGCCGTCTGCTCCCGGCTTTCTTTCCTTCCTCGGGGGATCACTGTCACCACCTTCAACCCCTGTCTGTCTTTCTGCCTCACCTGCTCCAGCTCTGAGTCAGTCTAACCGTTCCTTCTCTGTTCCTGTAAGCAAGCCGGTAAACCCTCCTAACAGAAGTCACACAACAGAGCGCACCGGAGGCACCGCACACCAGGGGTCTCTGAGCTCAGGGGGAACTCAGCACCGCGGGCGCCTCCCATGCTTCACTTCTCATTCCATACAGTGGCCAGCGCAACCCCCCCAACCCGCACACCCCTTAAACTGTTAGCACAGCGCTTCTCAAACTAATATGCACCAGAATCATCTGCACATCTTGTTAAAATGCAGACTTTGAGCGTCCGACTCTCAGTTTCAGCTCAGGTCATGCTCTCAGAGATGAGGAGATCGGCCCCGCACCTGGCTCAGCAAGGACCATGCGAAGCCTGCTTGGGATTCTCTCTCCTCTCTGCCCCTGCCCTGCTCGTGCTTGCTTGCTTGCACGTTCTCTCTCTAAAATAAATACACTTTTAAAAAATGCAGACTTTGATTCAGTAGGTCTGGGAGGAAAATTGAAATTCTGCATTTTCAACCAGCTGCCAGGTGATGCTGATGCTGGTGGCGCCAAGCAGTGAGACTTGTCCCCTGCAGGTCCCCTCAATCTCGGGGGACAACGCGGCCTCCAACTTTGAGAAGAAAATTAGAGCAATTAGGCTGAAACTCAACTTTCTCCTTTCCCTCCCACACACTCTTCTCACTTCAAATTCATGAGTAACTTAATCCACTTCCTTTCTTCCTTCTCATAAAAGGTTGCATCCTATTTAAAACTAATCTCTCCACTTCTGCTCTGAATGCCAACTCTTTCCACACTTTTTGGGACATTGTTCTTTTCTCTTTTTCACGGTCAGAAGTTCAATCGCTCCCAATTCCTCTCCTGTAAGACAGACTCTCACCATTCAATACGGTAAAGTGTGGCCATTAGCACTTGAAATGTGGTTATTGTAAATGGGATGGGCTGGAAGTATAAAGCACACACCAGATTTTGCAGACTTAGTATGAGTGGGAGTGTGTGAAACGTCATTAGTAAGTTCTTAATATTGGGGGCACCGGGGGTGGCTCAGTCGGTTGAGTATCCAACTCTTGATTTTGGGTCAGTCATGATCCATGATCTCAGGGTCCTGAGATTCAGCTCCACACTGAACATGAAGCCTGCTTGGGAATTCTCCCTCTGACCCCATCTCTCCCAACTAGTGGTTGCTCTAAAATTCCTTTTTTTTTTTTTTAAGTTTATTTATTTGAGAGAGACAGAGACAGCACATGTGGAGGGGGGGGGGGGGGGGAGAGATAAAATCCTAAGCAGGTTCCATGCGGCCAGCGCTGAGCTTGAGAGCCAGACTGGGGCGGGGGAGGGGAGGCTCGAACTCCAAAAACCTTGAGATCCTGACCTGAGCCAAAACCAACAGTCAGACACAATTCACTGAGCCACACAGGCGTCCCCTGTCCCCCACAAAAAAAAAATTCTCAATATTAGTTATACACTGAAATTATTTCCTATGCATTGTATTAAATAAAGTACATTAAAATTAAAAATATTCATCTTTTTTTTGTTTTTTTCCTTTTTAAATGCCACTACCAGAAAATTTAAAGTTACAGATGTAGTTTCCACTATATTTCTATTAGATAGGGCTGGCATAGAGACTTGATCATCTCCACCACGGTAAAAAAAAAAAAAAAAAAAAAAGAAAAAGGAAAACAGATCCAAGCGCAGAGACTGCGTTCCTCTCTACCCTACTCCTCACCGCATCGCCACTGCTCCCTCTTTTCCTCCTCGCTTTCCAGGGACTCAGTTGCCCATTCTGGCTCCTGACTCTAAAACGGCTCTCCTTGGGGCGACCAAAGGCTTCTTAGCGGACAAAATCCAAGGCGTCCGTTTCAGTCCTATGCTACTGGGCCGGTCCCTGCTCGTTCTACGTGGCTGTCGTGCGCAGGGGCTACGCTGGGCATCTGCGCGGCCCTAGCAACCGGGAGCCGGCCTGGCTGGCCGCGGGCCGGACGCATCAACACGCGTAAGCGCATCTCGTCCCCGGAACCCGCACCGCTCTTTCAGCGGCACGGAAGGAGGGCCTAGAGTGGCGCGCACTGTCATCTGCCGGGCGCTGGGGACCCGGGTGCTCACGCAGCCCTTCGTCCTGCCCGGGGGGCGACCGTCCCCGCCGCAGCCGCGACTGTGCGGGGCTCAGGCGGGCCGCCCGCACGGCGGCTGCCGGGGCCGGAGGACGGCTGGTGGGAACGCCAAGCCGAGCTCCCCGCCGCGCGTCCGGAGGGCCGCAGGGGGGCTGCCACCAAGCGGGAGGGCCCCTCTTCACTCAGCCCTGTTTCAGTAGCGGAAGACGCGCTCCCCGCTCTCAACGTCCAAAAGGGAAGGAGAAGCCCGGGGCCTCGCACCGGGCGCCTCACGATGGGGCGCCCCCCAGCCCCCAGCCCGGACCGGAGTCCCCGCTCGGCGCCCCAGGCCCTTCCCGGCCGGCGGGACCCCGGGAGCGCCCTTGCTCCGGGGCCCCGCGCCTGACAGGCCGGGCTTCCCGTCCTCCTCCCTCCCTCGGGTCCGCGGCGCAGAGCCCCAGGCGCCCCGACCGACCCGGGCTCGCAGCGCTCGGCGCGCGGGCCGCCCTTACCGGAGCCGGGGCCGCCTCGGCCATGGCCCTGCGCTGTCCGGCCCGGGCCGGAGTCGTAGTCGCCGCCGCCGCCGCCGCCGCCGCCGCCGCCGCCGCGCGGCCCCACGCAGGCCGGCCCCGGGTGTCTCCGCAGGCGGCGCCCGCCCGCCTCTGCCTTGCCTGCCCGGACTCGCGCGGCTGCTCGGGGCGCGGGGACGCAGCGGAGGCACGGAGGCCGGCCGGTGAAGCGGGGAGGCGGGCTGGCTCAGCGGCGCTCGGCCCGCAGCGGCCCCTCAGCTGGCGCTTTGTGGCCACCGAGCGCACCCTGGAAACGGCTCCGGCCTAGACGCGCCGCGGGCCCGCGCCGCCCGCCCTCCGCGCAGCGCGCCCCCTGCCGGCCCCGGCGGCCACTTCCGCCCCGGCGGCGGCGGTGCGGCGCCCGAGGCTTCGGTTTTGTCGCTGACTCCCGGAGGCTTAGTCAGAGAGGAGCTTAGGACCCGGCTCCGAACCAGGGCTCGTTCCGGGGAGCGCCTTTCTTCCTGGGGGCCCGGTTAGCGGGCACCGCACGATGGGAGGCGCACCGGCGGCAAGACAGCCCAATTTGGGAAGGCGACATTGGGCGGAGTGCGAGCACCAGACCGGCCGGAGAGAGCCGGGGCGTTACGACCAGGGACCGAGAGGCACAATTCTGCGATGAAGAGACGCAAATGTGGCCAGCAAGGTGGAGCGGCTCACGTCTCCTGTGACCCGTGTTAGGACCCAAACTGAAGTCTTACAGCCTCGGATTACTGAGGTTGTGGTTTGCTGCGTCTGTGCTAATGGACAGGAGAGAACCGAGTGTTATGTATGGAGGTCGTGTGTGTTGCAGTTAAGACAACCACCTAAGCCTGAGTTTCTGGCACAGCCCTCATTTCAAACATGCTCAAGATGAATGTAAATCCTACCTAACCAGTATTTCAACAAACGAATCAAGTCAACGCCCATAACGGTCAACGTAACAATAAATCACGAAAGTATGAGAACCATCCCGTTGGGGCACCTGCTCCAGAGCATACAAACTGTTTTTAGAAAGTAGGTATACCTGAAAATATATTTTGGTCAAGTGGTGAATGTTTGATAGTAAAAAATTGCTATTCTCTAAACAAGAAGGTCACCATAAGAGAGTGAACTTTGAAAAAAGAAAAAACCACGAGTTTTCTTGGCAACTCATTTTTTATGATTTGGTTATTAAAAACGTAGCGGTTAAAATTTTAAAGTTGGCCTTATAAGGCAAGAACAGTAACTTCTCAGCCCTGGAGACTGCTGGATGCTCTTATGGCCAATAAACAGGTTCATTTGTATCACTAATTAAGCTACTTTCAACTGAGCTTCAAGGGGTAGCAAAGCTACACCTGCCAGTATAATATGGTAATACTGCCACCGGTTTATTGTGTTTCTTCCTCTAACAGGAACTGATTATGGTTAAGACTTTGTTCCTTTTAAATTGTTGGCCTTGATAATTTCTTGGACAATGACAGCATTCCGTTGAAGCGATGTCACCGACTGAAGTTTTGTGTACTTTCAAGATGAGGTCCGATACGTTCAGAAGCAGGTTTTAAGATGGTTATACTCACTTATTTAGGTTCTAATTTGTAATATTTTTTGTCTGTTCCTGCCACTGTACACAATCACTAGAAATAAATGTGTCCTTAAAGTTTGGATCTAGAAATGTGACAATGGAGCAATTTAATTACCTTTGAAGTTAAGAAAATCATCCAAGTTCCATCTGTAGCTTACCTTGTATGCACACCAATTTCAGCATCTTCCCTGGAGTAGAATCAAAGGAGGATCTTTTCATCAGGAATCACAGAGGAAATACTTACACTCTTCAGGCACATCAATTTATCCCTCCAGTTCCAACTGTGTAATCAGCCATTGCTGTGTTGGTAATGTGCTTTGGGAAATAGAGAACGAAGGCTTTATTCATTAGCCTTTGAAAGATGTAAGAGCTGGGGCGCCTGGGTGGCTCAGCTGGTTGAGCATCCGATTTCGGCTCAGGTCATGATCTTGCAGTTTGTGAGTTTGAGCCCTGCATCTGGCTCTGAGCTGACTGCTTTGGATTCTGTGTCTCCCTCTCTATTTGTCCCTCCGCTGCTCATGCTCTGTCTCTTTTTTGCATAAATAATAAACAAACGTTTAAAAAAAGACGTAATAGCTGTTATTTCACCTTGTTTAAGTATCTCGTGTATGTATGTGACAATTTCACAGTCTCTTGTATATCATATAACTTGTTATTCACTGAAGAAAAATTACAGAAGTGGTCTTCAATCTTGGGGCGCCTGGGTGGCTCAGTTGGTTAAGCGGCTGGCTTCGGCTCAGGTCATAATCTCACAGTTGGGGGGTTCCAGCCCCACGTTGGGCTCTGTGCTGACAGCTAGCTCAGAGCCTGGAGCCTGCTTCTGATTCTGTGTCTCCCTCTCTCTCTGACCCTCCCCTGCTCACACTGTCTCTCTCTGTCTCTCAAAAATAAAAAATAAAAAAAAAACATTCTTGAATAGTTCATTATTTAGAGAGAACAAATGTATTTTGGGTGTCTCACTTTATCTAAACATTCTCCTTTTTTTTCACATTCTGTCTCTATACTTTAAGTCATGACGTAAAGATGCTTTATCAGGGGTACCTGGGTGACTCAGCTGGTTAAGCATCCAACTCTTGATTTCAACTCAGGTCATTATCTCATGGTTCTTGGGAACCATGATGGACTCCGGGCTGTCAGCGTGGAGCCTGCTTAGGACTTTGTCTCTCCCCCTTTTCTCTCTCTGCCCTTCTTGAGCATCTCTTTCTCTCCTAAAATAAATAAACTTAAAAAAAAAGATGATTTATCATATATGTGTTGTACATGAGCTTTTTGTCTTTGTGAAATTTTGAGGTAGCCATGTTGACATTCTGCTTCTTTTTTTTATGTTTATCTATTTATTTTTGAGAGTATGAGAGAAGAGATCACAGACTGGGAAGTGTCAATGAGAGAGAGGGAGAGAAAGAATCCCAAGCAGGCTCTGTACCAACAGAGCAGAGCCCACCTTGGGGCTCCATCCCACAAACAGTGAGATCATGATCTGAACCAAAATCAAGAGTCAGATTACCAAATGGGGCTTTTTGAGAGTCACAGACTAAATGGAATTAGGTAATTAAACATTAGTTTCTACATATTTTTATGAAGTATTTTTATTTTATTTTATTGTCTCTTTTTAAGTAAGATGTATGCCCAACATACAGGGCTTGAACTCACGACCCAGAGATCAAGACTTGCATGTTTTACCTACCGAGCCAGCCAGGAGCCCTTCTACAGCTTTTATTCAGTGTTATGAAAGCAATTGCACCAAGAATTCTACAGTAATTAGAATTATGATATAATCTAATCTTTATTATTTTGCCCTATATTCATCTGTATATTTTTGTAAACATCTGTAGGCTCAAAATTGATATAATGTTCTTTCTAAACTTATCTGGGCAGGAGCACCTGGGTGGCTCAGTCAGTTAAGTGCCCAACTTTGGCTCCGGTCATGATATCACAGTTCATGGGCTCGAGCCCCTCATTGGGCTCTACACTGACAGTGCAAAGCCTTCTTGGGATTCTCTGTCTAGCTCTCTGTCCCTCCACCTCCTCTAAAAATAAATAAATATTTAAAAAATTTTTATGTTTATTTTTGAGGGAGAGAGAAACAGAGCATGAGCAGAGAAGAAGCAGAGAGAGGGAGACACAGAATCTGAAGCAGGCTCCAGGCTCCCAGCTGTCAGCACAGAGCCTGACGCAGGCTCACAAATCTTGAGATCATGACCTGAGCCGAAGTTGGAGGCTTAACCAACTGAGCCACCCAGGTGCCCCAAACTAAATAAACATTTTTTAAAAAATGCAATCGTATGTACTTCAACTGACTGTTAGCAGTTTAACATATAAAGGACATCACCAAATTTAGCTTTTCAAGTTGCCAAGTTATCTAGAATTTAGCATACCTCAATTTGAAAGTAGATATTCAGATATAAACAAGAAATAGGAGCGACATGCCATCTTCATATTACTGAAGACTGAAGCGCCAACAGCACATGACAGAAATCTACCCTATTGCGTGGTCATTACTCATGCACGGGTCTAAGAACACCAGCAGTGACACTGAGCAAGCATTCAGCTCTTCCACCTTGCAATGACCAAGGCTGGATGGCAGAATCTGGTCAAGCTCTGAGTCCATAGCCAAAGGTCAGGGCTCCCCTAGTACAAGTGCACGTAGCTCTCATCGAGGCGTACGTGAACGATCAGGCAGCTGTGCAGCGATCAGATTCCTGGAGTTGTAGTGAAAATTTCCATAATTCCACCCACAACAGATACATACATGAAAAGTAGCTGTAGTAAGTATTTCTGTGTTTCTGGGAGTTTTGGGGAAGGCTTCCTGGAACAGGTGACATGATAGCTGAGTCTTGAAGGACAAACCGAGGTATCAGAGGACAGAACATGGTCATTCCAGCAATGCACAGTCCTAGAGGCGTGCTCAGAAAAGGATGCTCAGAGAACTCCAAGTGGGGCAGTGCTGCTGGATCTTAAAATGTAGAATCGTGGGGAGGAGAGCGCAGATGCACAGGATTAGAAAGGCTTGTGAGCTATGAACTCACAGAAGCTTGACAAAAGAGGTTTGAAAGAACTAAAAACAGCAATTGCAAAACAGGCAGTAAACTAACATCGAGGGGCACCTGGGTGGTTCAGTCAGTTAAGAGCCAGACTCTTGATTTTGGCTCAGAGCATGATCTCATGGTTCGTGAGATCGAGTCCCTTGTTGGGCTCTGTGCTGTCAGCATGGAGCCTGTGTGGGATCCTCTCTCTCTGCTCCTCCCTCCCTCCCTCCTTCTCTCTCTCTCAAAATATATAAACTTTTGAAAAAGGTGATTAGTATTTATTGAGCACTCATACAATCATCTAATTGAATCCTTACATCAACCACATGAGGCACATGTTGCTGTTATTTTTGCATCTCAGTTTATGTGAAGTTTTGCGGGCAGTTTTCTACATGTGTTGTGACACCTGCTATCCTGGACAGTTTTTCAAGGATATTTGTATGGCAAACAGCCTGTGAAAACAGAGGTGGCGTCTCCCTCTGGGAAAGAAGGCGTATTTGTTTCTTCATTAGGATAATAAAGATACTGTCTCCCTCCAGGTCAGACGTCGCACATGTAGGGGAGCCTGAGGGGCTCAGTCGGCTGAGCGTCCAACTTCAACTCAGGTCATGATTTCATAGTTCGTGGGTTCGAGCCTCACGTTGGGCTTTATGCTGACAACATGGAGCCTGCTTCAGATTCTCTGTCTCCCTCTCTCTCTACCCCCCCTACTTGCATGCTCTCTCTCAAAAATAAACATTAAAAATTTTTAAAAATAAAATAAAAATAGAGAAGTTGCACATGTATGCTAGTATCACCTTGGTAAGAATAGAGTAGGACTGCCAGGTGACATACAGGATGCCCAGTTAAATTTAAATTTCAGATAAACAACAAGTGTGCCCTATGCAATACTTGCACTAAAAATTATTTGTTGTCTATCTGAAATCTAAATCTAGTGGACATCTGTATTTTTACTTGCTAACTCTGATGACTCTATTTTGGGACTTGCTGTCCCTCTGCTGTGACACAGATCCACAGTATGTACAGCAGCCACCTGAGCCACACTACATTGTCCTTATGGGTGAATTGATGGGAACACGAAGCCCATGCTCCCTGCTGCTCTGTGAGTAATAAAGTCCCTTGTCGCTGACCCAGGAATCTCCTGTCTTCCCCACCGTCTCTGGAAACTATGGCAGGCTAACTTGTGAGATTTTTTAATAGTTTTTTTTCTGAGTTTATTTATTGAGAGAGAGAGACTGCATGCTCAGGGGAGAGACAGAGAGACAGAGGGGGAGAGAGAGAGAGAGAGAGAGAGAGAGAGAGAGAGAATCCCAAACAGGCTCAGAGCCTGACATGGGCTCGAATTCACCAACTGTGAGATCGTGACCTGAGCTGAAATCAAGAGTCAGTCACTTAACTGACTGAGCCACCCAGGCATCCCTAACTTGTGGATTTATATATAGAGTAAAACCTCAGAACCCACGGTTCCTTACTTGACACCAATTCCCTATGGGGAAGCACTGAGGTTATTTCGAGTCTAATCAGACAATATTAATATTGTAAGCAATATTGCCACAAATATCCTAGACCATACTTCTCTGTGCGTAGGTACAATAACATCTGTCAGAAAATTTTCTAGAAGTGGAAATGTGGGGTCAGAAGGTATGTATACATAAAATGTTGAATTACATCAACAAATTGTTCTTTGTACAGGTCATATCCATAAACTCTTACCAAACGAGGTATAAGAGTATCTGTCTCATTCCCCATGTGAATCCACTGTTTTCTGAACGTTTTTGATCTTTGCCAACCTGATAAGTAAAAAGTGGGATTTCATTTAGTATTACTTGTATTTCTCTTAGAGTTGAACGTCACAAGCTTAAAAGCTTTGTGAATTTCCTTTTCTCTGAACTGTTCACATTTAAAACATCTTTCTGATGACTTCTGGATATTTTCTCTCTTTCCAAGTTTTTATTTTAACCCTCCAGTGCTCATCATGACAAGGCCCTCCTTAATCCCCATCACCAATTTCACATGTCCCCCTACCTACTCCCCTCTGTAATCATCCATTTGTTCTCTATATAGTGAAGAGTCTGTTTCTTGGCTTCTCTCTCTCTCCCCACCCCTTTGTTCATTTGTTTTGTTTCTAAAATTCCACACAAGAGTGAAATCATATGGTATTTGTGTTTCTCTGACTTATTTCACCTAGCGTTATAGCATTATACTCTAGTTCTATGTCATTGCATGTGGCAAGATTTCATTCTTTTTAAAGGCTGAAGGATAGTCCACTGTACACACACACACACACACACACACACACACACACACACGTCACGTCTTCTTTATCCATTCATCAATCAATGAACCTTGGCTTGCTTCCATATCTTGCCTATTATAAACAGTGTGGCTATAAACATAAGGGTGCTTGTATCTCTTTGAATTAGTGTTTCTTATTCTTTGAGTAAATACCCAGTGCTGTGATTGCTGGATCGTAGGGTTGTTCTATTTTTAACTTTTTTGAGGAACCTCAGTTCCCACCAGGAGTGAAAGAGAGTTCTTTTGCCAACACCTGTTGTTTCTTGTGTTTTTTATTTCAGCCATTTTGACAGGTGTGAGGTGATATCTCATTGTAGTTTTGATTTGCGTTTCCCTGATGATAAGTGATGATGAATAATTTTTCATGTGTCTGGCGGCCATCTGTATGTCTTGAAGGAAATCTGTGTTCATGTCTTCTGCCTATTTTTACACTGGATTATTTGGTTTTGGGGTGTTGAGTTTTATAAGTTCTTTATATATTTTGGATACTAAAACTTTTATCAAATATGTCGTCTGCAACATCTTCTCCAATTCCATAGGTTGCCTTTTAGTTTTGTTGACTGTTTTCTTTGTTGCGGGGAAGCTTTTTATTTTGATGTAGACCCAACAATTTATTTTTGCTTTTGTTTCCCTTGTCTCAGGGGCTCTATCTAGAAAAAAGTTGCTGTGGCTGATAGAGAAGGAACTGCCTGCTCTCTTCTCCAGTTTTTATGGTTTCAGGTGACACATTTGCATCTTTAATCCATTTGGAATTTATTTTTGTGTATGGTGTAAGTACGTGATCCAGTTTCATTCTTTTGCATGGTGCTGTCCAATTTTCCTGACACCAATTGTTGAAGAGACTTTTTCCCATTGCATGTTCTTGCCTTATTTGTTGTAAATTAATTCACCATATGATTGTGGGTTTATTTCTGGGTTTTCTATCCTGTTCTGTTGATCTATGTGTCTATTTTTGTGCCAGGTACCGTACTGTTTTGATCACTACACCTGTGTTATATAATTTGAAGTCCAGAATCGTGATACCTCCAGCTTTGCCTTTCTTTTTCAGGATTGCTATGGCTATTTGGGGTCTTATGTGCTTCCAGACAAATTTTAGGATTCTCTGATATAGTTCTGTGAAAAATCCGTTGGTGTTTTGATAGGGATTGCATTGAATCTGTAGATTGCTTTGGGTAATAGAGACCTTTTAACAATATTTTTCTTCCAGTCCATGAGCATAGCGTGTCTTCCCATTTCTTTGTGGATACTTCAATTTCTTTCATTAGTGTTTTGTAGTTTTCAGAGTACAGGTCTTTCACTTCCCTGATTCAGTTTATTCCTAGGTGTTTATTATTTCTAGTGCAGTTATAAATGGGATTTTTAAATTTTTCTTTATGCTGTTTCATTATTAGTATATAGACATGCAATAGATTTCTGTACATTTATTTTGTAACCTGCAAGTTTACTGAATTCATTTTTCAGTTCTAGTAGTTTTTTAAATGTTTTTATTTATTTTTGAGAGAGAGAGAGAGACAGCGTGAGCAGGGGAGGAGCAGAGCGAGAAGGAGTCACAGGATCTGAAGACAGGCCCCAGGCTCTGAGCTGTCATCACAGAGCCCAACGCGGGGCTCAGACCCACAAATTATGAGATCATGACCTGAGCCGAAGCTGGACGCTCAACCGACTGAGCCATCCAGGCGCCCCAGTTCTAGTAGCTTTTTGATGGAGCCTTTTGTTTTCAATGTATAGTATCATGTCATCTGCATACAGTGAGAGCTTTACTTTTCCCTTACCAATCTGGATGCCTTTTATTTCTTTTTGTTGTCTGATTTCTCTGTGGCTAGGACTTTCAGTACTGTGTTGAATGAAAGTGGTAAGAGTGGGTATCTTTGTCTTGTTCCTGACCTTAGAAGCAGGCTTGCAGTTTTTCCCCATTGAGGACGATGTTAGCTGTGGGTTTTCATAGATGGCCTTTATTACGTTGAAGTATGTTCCCTCTAAACCTATTTTGCTGATGTTGTACTCTGTCAAATGCTTTGTGTCTATTGAAGTGATCATATGGTTCTTAACTTTTCTCTTATTGATATTGATGTGATATATTGTGATTGATTTGTAAATACTGAACCACTCCTATAAACCAGGAATAAATCCCACTTGATTGTGGTGAATGATTTTTTAAATGTATTTTTGGATTTGGTGTGTCAGTATTTTGTTGAGGATTTTTACGTCTATGTTCCTCTGAGATATTGGTCTGTACTGTGTGTGTGTGTGTGCTGTCTTCACCTGGTTTTGGTATCAGCATAATGCTGGCTTCATGGAATTAATTTGGAAGTTTTCCTTTTTCTGTTTTTTGGAATAGTTTGAGAAGAATAGGTATTAACTCTTCTTTAAATGTTTGCAGAATCCGCCTATGAAGCCATCTGGTCCTGAACTTTTATTTGTTTGGAGTTTTTTGATTACTAATTCAATTTCTTTCCTGGTTTTTGGTCCATTCAAATTTCTATTTGTTCCTGTTTCCATTTTGTTAGTTTTTATGTTTCTTTTTTTTTTTTTTTAGTTTTAAAAAATGTTTTTATTATTTTTGAGAGAGAGAGAGAGACAGCGTGAGCAAGGGAGGGTCAGAGAGAGAAGGAGACACAGAATCCAAAGACAGGCCCCAGGCTCTGAGCTAGCTGTCAGCACAGAGCATAACGTGGGGCTTGAACCCACAGACCGTGAAATCATGACCTGAGCCAAAGCTGGACGCTTGACTGACTGAGCCACCCAGGTGCCCCTACTTTTTGTGTTTCTAACAAGGTATCCATTTCTTCTATGTTGTCTAATTTGTTTGCATATGGTTTTTCATAATACTCTGTTATGATTGTATTTCTGCGGTGTCGTTTGTTATTTCTCCTCTATCATTTGTGATTTTATGTATTTGAGTCCTTTCTCTTTTTCTCTTGGGAAGTCTGGCTAGAGCTTTATCAATATTATTGATTTTTTCAGTGAACCACTCCTGGTTTCATTGATCTGTTTTCTTGGTTTTTTTTTTTTTTTTTTTTTTTTTTTTTTTTTTTTTTTTTTTTTTTTTTTTTTTTTTTTTTTTTTTTTTTTTTTTTTTTTTTTTTTTTTTTTTTTTTTGTACTTTAGTTTCTATACCGTTTATTTCTGCTCTGATCTTTATTATTTCTGTCTTCCTGCTGGTTTTAGGTTTGCTGTTGTTATTGTTATTGTTGTTCTTTTCTACCTCCTTTAGGTATAAGGTTAGGTTGTTTATTTGAGGTTTTTCTTGCTTCTTGATATAAAACTGTATTTCTATAAACCTCCCTCTTAGCAATACTTTTGCTGCATCCCAGAGGTTTTGAACCATTGTGTTTTCATTTTCACTTGTTTCCATGTATTTTTTTAAATGTTTTATTTATTTTTGATACAGAGAGAGACAGAGCATGAGAGGGGGAGGGACAGCGAGAGAAGGAGACACAGAACCAGAAGCAGGCTCCAGGCTCTGAGCTGTCAGCACAGGACCTGACGCGGGGCTCGAACTCACAAACGTGAGATCTGACCTGAGCCGAAGCCGGAGGCTTAACCGACTGAGCCACCCAGGTGCCCCGTTTCCATGTATTTTTTAATTTGTTTGTTATTTCTTGGTTCACCCATTCGTTTAGTAGCATGTAGTTTAATTTCCGTGTATTTGTGGTCTTTCCAGATTTTTTCTTGTGGATGACTTCTAGTTTCATGGCATTGTGGTCAGAAAAGATGCATGGCATGGCTTCAATCTTCCTTAATCTGTTGAGACTTGTTTTGTGGTCTAGCATGTGATCTCTTCTGGAGAATGTTCCATGTGCCCCAGAAAAGACTGTGTATTCTGCTATTTTAGGATGGAATGTTCTGAATATATCTGTTAAACCCATCTGGTCCAGTGTGTCATTCAAAACCACTGTTTCCTTGGAGTGCCTGGGTGCCTCAGTCTGGTGAGCATCTGACTTGATTATGGCTCAGGTCATGGTCTCATGGTTTGTGGGCCTGCTGCCCGCATTGGGCTCTATGCTGACAGTGGAGAGCCTGCTTGGGATTCTCTGTCTCCCTCTCTCTGTCCCCTTCCCATGCTCGCTCTCTCAAAAATAAATAAATAAAAGTTTTTAAAAAAACAACAACAAAGCCATTGTTTCCTTGTTGATTGTCTGTTTAGATGCTCTGTCCACTAAGGTGCCTGAGTGACTCAGTCGGTTAAGCATCTGACTTTGGCTCAGATCATGATCTTATGTTTTATGAGTTTAAGACCCACATCAAGTGAGCTCAAGCCTCACTTTGGGTGAGCTTGAGTTCCACATTGGGTGAGCCCTGCTTCTCTCTCTCTCTCTCTGCCCCTTGAGGGATTCTCTCTCTCCCTCTCTCTACCCCTTGCTCATTTGTGCTTTCTCTCTCTCAAAAAAAAAAAAAGGAGTGCCTAAGTGTCTCAGTTGGTTAAGTGTCTGACTTTAGCTCAGGTCACTATCTCTCTGTCAATGAGTTTGAGCCCCACATCAGGCTCTGTGATGACAGCTGGAGCTTGCTTTGAACTCTGTGTCTCCCTCCCTCTCTCTCTCCCTGACCTTCTCCTGCTTGTGCACCATCTCTCTCTCAAAAATAAACATTAAAAAACTTTCTAAAAAGAAAAGAAATAGATGATCTGTTCATTAATGTAAGTGAGGTGTTGAAGTTCCCTACTATTACTGTATTATTATCAATTAGTTCTTTTCGTTTTGTTACTTATATATTTGAGTACTCCCAAATTGCGTCCATAGATATTTACAATTGTTAGATCTTCTTATTGGGTTGTCCCCTTTGTTATTATATGGTGTCCTTCCTTGTCTCTTGTTCCAGTGTTTATTAAAAATATTTTTTGTTTATTTTTGAGAGAGAGAGAGAGCATGAGTGGGGAAGGGGCAGAGAGAGAGGGAGACACAGAATCTGAAGCAGGCTCCGGGCTCTGAGCTGTCAGCATAGAGCCTGACACGGGGCCTGAACCCACGAATTGGGAGATCATGACTTGAGCGGAAGTTGGATGCTCAACAGACTGAGCCACCCAGGTGCCCCTTTAGTCTTTATATTAAAGTGTATTTTGTCCAACACAAGTATTGCTACCCCACCTTTCCTTTAACATCTATTTGCACGATAAATATTTCTCCACGGCCTCACTTTCAACCTGCAGGTATATTTGGGTCTAAAATGAATCTTTTGTAGGTAGCGTATAGATGGATCTTGTCTTTTAATCCATTCTGTCACCGTATGTCTTTTGATTGGGATGTTTATTCTTTTACACTCAAAGTGATTATTAATAGATAAGTATTATTGCCATTTTATTACTTATTTTGTGGTTGTTTCTGAAGATTTTCTGTGAATGTTTTTTGTCTTTCTCTCAAGGTTTGCTAGTCTTCTTTGGTGATATATTTGGATTTCTTTCTCCTTATTCTTGCATACATATTATTGGTTTTTGGCTTGTGGTTACCATTAAGTTTGTACATAACATCTTCTGCATATAGCAGTCTATATTAAATTAATGGTCATTGAGGTTTGAACCCATTCTTTCCTCCTTTCCTCTCCACTTGTTGGGTATATGGTGTCATATTTTACTCCTTTTATTTTCTGAGTTCCTTGACTGATTCTTTACAGAAATATTTTATTTTACTGCTTTTGTATTTCTTACCTTCATACTGTCATTTTTGGTCCCTCCTTTCCGCTCAGAGTCCCCTTTAATATTTCTTGCAGAATTGGTTTCCTGGTCATGAACTCCTTTAGTTTTTATCTGGGAAATTCTCTCTCCTTCTATTATCAGTGACAGCCTTGCTGAATAGAGTATTCCTGGCTGCAGGTTTTTCCCATTCAGCACTTTAAATATATCATGACACTACTTTCTAGCTTGGAAAGATTCTGCTGAAAAATTCCCTAATAGCCTTAGGGGTTTCCTTTAGATGTAACTGTCTTCTCTGTCTTGCTGCTTTTAATAATTTTTTTATTTATCACTACATTTTGCCACTGTAATTACAATATATCTTGGTGTGGATTTGCTTCTGTTCCTTTCGTTAGGGGTTCTCTGTGCCTCCGGAATCTAGATCGGTTTCCTTCCCCAGATTAGGGAAGTTTTCAGCTATTATTTCTTGAAATAAATTCTCTGCCCCCTTTTCTCTCTCTCCTTCTTTTTCTGGGACTTCCATGATTCAAATGTTATTACACTTGACGGAGTCACTGAGTTCCCTGTCTATTCTCATTTTGCATACTTATTTTTTCTCTTTGGTCAGCTTGACTACTTTCCATCACTCTATCTTCTTGATCACTTATTTGTTCCTTGTCCCAGCCCGGTGTTCATTCCGTCAAGCATGTTTCTCCTTGCATTTACTGAGCCCTTCATCTCTGCTGTGTTATTCCTTATCTTGTGTTAATGGTTGCACTGATTCCTCCACTCTTTTATCAAATCCAGTGAGCATCCTCATGATCATTGCCGTAAATTCTCCATTAGGCATGTTACTTATATCTGTTTCCCTTAGATCTCCTGCCATGGCCTTGGCATATTTTTTATTCGGGACAAATGTCTTCTCATTTTGTCTAACTCTCTCTGTGTGTTTCTCAGTGATAGGAGAGTTAGCTAAGTCCCCTGTTCATGGGGGTAATGTCGTTAGGAAGAAGAGGTCCTGTGGTGTCCTGCAGCGCAGTGTCAGGGCTGGGAGTGTCTTCCCTATGTGCTGCGTGTGCTCTGTGTTGTGTCCTGGCTGCTTCATCCTTCAGGCCAGTCTGCAGAGGCTCTCTTTGCCTCTTGTGGGCATTTGTTTAGTCTCTGGCCTGAATGTGGCACTTTTTTTTTAACTAAGTATGCTCTGGTCTGCTTGTGAAATGAGACTTGTCATCACCACCACTGGAACCAAGCGCTCCAAAACTCCTGGGTCAGGAGATGCAGTGTTGGCAGGGGTTTAGGCCTGTCTTCTGGGGGCAGAACCCACTGTGGTGGGATTGAGGCACGTGTAACTGGGAAGGGTGGTTCCGCCAGAGCATAAGAGGGAGGGGCTTAGTGTAAGCAAGTTAAGTGGTATCAGCCACTGTGCGCTTATGACGAGGAGCAGGAGAGAGCAATTGTGCAGGCCTACTTTCTTTGTTCCTAGAGTGCTTTCTCCTTGAATGCTGCCTCTCTGGGACACACTTCAAGATGAGCAACTCATCTCCCCACTGTTTGCCCCAGATGCTCCTCAGATCACTGTTTCCATGTTGTGTGTCTGTGAGCTGTTTGCCCTGCCTTCTCTCCGAAAGCAGCTCCAAAGTCCTCCAAGCTCACAGAGCCGATCACGCTAACCTTTAAAACTCCAAGCTTTAAGCCCCACTGGTTGCAAGAACTCACAAAACTCAGGCCCTCTCGCTTTCCAAGACAGTTGCTATAGGGATTTATGTGTTCCCCTGTGTGCCTACATGTGCGTCACGCTTTTCCATGACTGTGGCTCCTTCCCCACCACAGTGGTCAGGATCTGTTTCTCTCCCAAGCTTTGTTTCCACACTTCTGTGTGGCCTCTTCTCTACCTTTGTTTGTGGAGATTCTCCTGTCAGACTTTGGGTCAATTTCTGGGGTATTTAGAATGATTTGAAAGTTATTTGGTTGCATTCGTGGGATGAGGTGAGCCTGGGGTCCTCCTACCCCACCATCATCTTCCCCTCCACCATGAGCTGTTCGTATTTTATTGGGTTGCACAAACTCTTTATATAGTACAGAAATTAAAGACTTGTTTTTCTTGTTATATATACTTCACCTAGTAAAGACATCTGCCATTTTGCAAATAGAAACTTAAAAATTTTGTGTGAACATTTTCAGTGTTTTATGACTTCTGGTTTTGATGCCTTGCTTAAAAAAGCCTTCCCCTCTCTCAGAGTTTTGGTTTTGTTTTTCTGATCCTTCAGATTAAAAAAAAATTTTTTTTTTAATGGGGCGCCTGGGTGGTTCAGTCAGTTAAGCGTCTGATTTTGGCTCAGGTCATGATCTTGCGGTTTGTGGGTTTGAGCCCTGCATCGGGCTCTGTGCTGTCAGTTCAGAGCCTGGAGCTTGCTTTGGATACTGTGTCTCCCTCTCTCTGCCCCTCCCCAACTCATGCTCTGTCTCTCTCTGTCTCTGAAAAATAAATAAACATTTTAAAAACTTAAATATATATATATATACACATATATATATTTAATGTTCATTTAGTTTGAAAGAGAGAGATAGAGAGTAAGCAGGGGAGGCGCAGAAAAAGAGAGAGGGAAACGGAATTCCAAGCAGGTTCCTTACTGTCAGCGTGGAGCCGGAAGCAGGGCTCAAACTTAAGAAATCGTGAGATCATGACCTGAGCTGAAATAAGAGTCAGAGGCTCAATCAAGTGAGCCACCCAGGTGCCCAAATCCTTCACATTTTTTGAAGAAGACTTTGTGAAAGAAACAATGACTCAGTACTCCAGCCTCACGTTGGAAGCGTCATCTCTGGGATACTTCTGGATCACTGGCATTTTCACAGCGCGAAGTACTAATCGGCACGCTTGTGGGACTCTCGGCATCTGTACAGCCGAGGTTACAACACGATTTATGAGAGGAAGCTCCTGATCATGTCTGGGGTGCTGCAAGTCCCAAGGGAACTTTCTCTGTCCCAGCTTCATTATTCAAGAAATAGAAATTTGCACATCACCGAAGCAAAGTACAGCCAGAACAACAAAAGTTATTTAATTCAACAAGATGATGCGGCAACCACAGGGTCCCAACACTTCACATATGACCTGTTTATTCAATTCCATGTTTTGTACATTCATATAGGCATTGGGGGGGGGGGTTAATTCAGAAACACACTGTCCGTATTCTTGTTACATTCTCTTCAACTGTTACAGGTAGAGAGGCTTGAACTCACGCAGATTTTCTCCCACGTTCACCACAACTCCTGGAAAAGCTTCCTCAATGTAGGAGTAGGAGTGCCAGCTCTTTAGAAAGGAAAGGGTTATTTGACTGCCAGGTGATGCATTTTTGCACCTTATGGCAAGTAGGCACAGCTGATATGGTCTCCAAACAAAGCACTATGACAGGGGTCTGTTAATGTGTGACTGAGGACCAGACTGCCACATTCTCCCTGAATTTCTAATTTCAATACAGACTCCTCCATTCATTCCGATTTGGAAAACAGGATTTTGCCTCCTGCTTATTAAGGAAAAAATAACGTTGTTTGCTTATAAATGGTGATTCAAATCAGACTTCAAACTTGACAAATAATAACATTACAATCTTAGCTGCTGTTTAGAATGAGTTTTCTCTTTGGGGGTTAACATACCTCATTTCTAGCACCTCCTGGGAATAAGAACAGTGAATAAGGGCCCCTGGGTGGCTCAGTCAGTTAAGTGTCCAACTTCAGCTCAGGTTATGATCTCACAGTTTGTAGGTTCAAGCGCCATGTCGGGCTCTGTGCTGACAGCTCAGAGCCTGGAGCCTGCTTCGGGTTTTGTGTCTCCCTCCTTTTTTGCCCTTCCCCCACTCACACTCTGTCTCTCTCAAAAATAAATAAGCATAAAAAATTAAAAAAATAAAAAAGAACAGTGAGCAGTGAATCCTAGCAACTTATACAGATCCTGGCTTAGTAAGCCCCTCAAAAGAAAAAGTAGAAATAAAATATTAGCATAGTATAGGTAATTCTAGGTAAGATCCTTCCTCCTCTTGTGAGTATATGTGTGATTTTTCAGAATCTCTGTTTTCTCCTAACCACATATTTAAAAAGGACCAGTCGGGGCGCCTGGGTGGCTTAGTCAGTCGGGCTTCCGGCTTCAGCTCAGGTCATGATCTCGCGGTTCGTGGGTTCGAGACCCGCGTCGGGCTCTGTGCTGACAGCTTGGATTCTGCTTCGGATTCTGTGTCTCCCTCTCTCTCTGCCCTTCCCCTGTTTGCACGATCTCTCTCTGTCTCTAAAAATAAATAAATAAATAAATAAATAAATAAATAAATAAAAAGGACTAGTCATATATTTTCATTTAAGTGCATATGATGCTTCTCAGTGAAATGAGACAGTTTTCCATCTGGTTCTGGGACTTTAGATCCTTTATCTGATGCTTTTCAAGAAGATGATAAAAACAATTGGTAACTTATATTAAACGCTTCCCATATGCCAAGCACTGTGTGATGAGCACGTACTTTGTAGCTTTCAGTCCTCCCAGTGCCCCCACGTGATAGAAACTTCTTAAGTCACATCCTGTGTGCTTATAAGGTGGACTAATGCTCTAACTGAACAAGTCTATTGACTATGTTAAGGTTACAGAAATTTAATATTAATGTGGAATGGGTAGGTCCGATAGGCGAACAGCAACACTTTTAATTTCTCCATTTGTTGCTTCCCTGCCTCCAGAGATTTGAGGATTATCTTAGACGCAGGGGGGCTTGAATGCATACATAAATATAAACGGGCTTTCATTTTCTTCCTTCCCTGGATCTAAGTCAGTGGTTCCGAATCATCAGTGTATATAAGAAATGTTGTGCAGAATTGCATAAAACCATTTATACTGTGCTTTAGGAGCAACTAAAGAAATGTTAAAGGTGATTTTGATTATATATGATTTTTGCCTAATATGTTGGCTTTACGCTGAATCATCTGTGGGGAAATAACACAGGACCAAGAGATTTATTAGGGGAGAAATGAAGACTTGTGAGAAGGGAGCTAAGGACACTTCCTTCCACGTAGGGGGAAGAGGTGCCGATCAGCAAACTAGAGAATCTAAAGCTGAGGGAGATGGGAAGGAGCAAGGCCAGGAGGAATCAATGCCAGAAACCGTGGTAAAAGTGCTTTATCTGTGTTATCTCACTTAATTATTACAGCACCCCTTCAGATGCGGAAACCAAAGTTACAGGTATTCAAATGACTTGCCTGATGTCACAAACATGGCAGACATCAGGGCTAACATCCAAACCCAGGTCTTTCTCATTCTAAATTTCTAGGTCTTTCCACCATAGCTGGCTCCTTTGTAGGTTAGGACTTCCTGAAGTCAGCCAGAAAGAAGTCGGGGACAGAGATGTGTTGGTTTAGAATGGCTTAAAGCTTGGGGCAAGATTCTTATAAGGCCACGTAGTGGAAAACCTTCATTCCTCAGGGAGAGCAGACAGGCTGACCTAGTATGGATACTTTGGGGAACTAAGCAGAATTTTACAAAAATAGCTGCAGCCATGTCTATCCATGACTTCTTTCCTTTTGAAAACATGGAAGAGACAGCAAGATCCTGGGCTGTCTCGCATACACAGCAAATGTGAAACACGTGGTGGTGTTCCTCGGGTGCTCACTCATCTGGTCCCCTGGGAATACCATTTGCGTTTCCACTAAAAGACACAGTAAACGCAGAAGACAGACCTAATTAGACTGAAAACTGTAATCACTCTAGAAAAAAAAATGGCCCTAACGTTGAGGACTTGGTGGCAGCCTTAGGAGAAATAGCCATTGGCTATGATGACAACAGTGAAGATGAGGAGCTAACCCCGCCACGCTCGTTGGCAGCAGGCGAAGGCGGGACACTGGGGAAATAGAAGAACCATGAAGGGAGCGTCCCAGACACTCATAAAGAAGAAAGGCTCCATTGGCTTAACATTTTTTTAAGTGCTTATTTATTTGTGAGAGAGAGAGAGAGAAACAGAGCATAAACAGGGGAGAGAGACACACACACACACAGAATCCAAAGCAGACTCCAGGCCCAAACTGTCAGCACAAAGCTGGACCTGGGGATGGAACTCACAAACCGTGAGATCATGACCTGAGCCAAAGTTGGCCACTTAACCAACTGAGCCACCCAGGTGTCCCTCCAATGGCTTTAAAGGCTCATGAACACTACTAGTCAACAGCCCTAAAACAGAACAAAAGCTGTCCATGTGGTCAGACTGGAGGTTAGAATAAATCAGAACTACTTTACATCCACATGTAACAATATATACTGCTATCATCCTACATAGCCAATGAGTTTATTCAAAGAAAATAAATTTTCTTTGTTACCCCACCTTATATATACAGGAAGTCTAAGACAATTCAAAGACAAATGTTTAAAAAAAAACAAAAACAAAGACAGGCACCCCAAAACTGATTTTTAAAAAGTCTACTAATTAAAAAAGGAAAGCTGTAAATACACTAACACTCACTGAGGGGCGCCTGGGGGCTCAGTCGGTTCAGCCTCCGACTTCGGCTCAGGTCATGATCTCACGTTCGTGGGTTCGAGCCCCACGTTGGGCTCTGTGCTGACAGCTCAGAGCCTGGAGCCTGATTCTGATTCTGTGTCTTTCTCACTGCCCCTCCCCTCTCATGCTCTGTCCCTCTCTGTATCAAAAATAAATAAAACATTAAAAAAAACCTCACTGAACCGTATTCTTTAAATGAGGAGATTGTGTGGCATATTAATTATATCCCAATAAAGCTGCTTTTTTAAAAAAGTAAAAGGGGGCTGCGTGGGTGGCTCAGTTGGTTGGGTGTCCGACTTCGGCTTAGGTCATGATCTCATGGTTTGTGGTTCGAGCCCCATATCAGGCTCTGTGACAGCTCAGAGCCTGGAGCCTGTCTTTGGATTCTGTGCCTCCCTGTCTCTTTGACTCTCCCCTGGTCATGCTGTCTCTCTCTCCCTCTCTCTCTGAAAGAAACAAAACATCTTTAAAAATTTTTTTTAAAGTAAAAGAAAATTAGGGGTGCCTGGGTGGCTCAGTCGGTTAAGAAACTGACTTAATTTCGACTCAGGGCATGATCTAACAGTTTCATGGGTTCGAGCCCCACATTGGGGTCTGCACGTTGACCGTGTGTGGAGACTGTTTGGGATTCTCTGTCTCCCTCTCTCTGCCCCTCTCCTGCCTCTCTCAAAATAAATAACAAACTTTTAAAAAAGTAAAAGAAAATGAAATGTGTATTATATATTTCCTAAAACAACTACAGAATAGAATATAAAAAGATACAGTGAGGGTGAGGGGCAGCTAGGTTTGGTTGCTCAGTCAGTTAAACTCCCAACCCTGGAATTCAGCTCAGGTCATGATGTCATGATTTTGTGGATTCGAGCCCCACATCGTGCTCTGCACGCTGAGTGTGGAGACTGCTTGGGATTCTCTCTCTCTCTCTCTCTCTCTCTCTCTCTCTCTCTCTCTCTCCTCATCCCCTGCTTGCACTCTCTCTGTCTCTTTCAAAATAAACTTTTTTTAGGGGCACCTAAGTGGCTCAGTCGGTTAAGCATCCGGCTTTGGCCAAGTCATGATCTCACGGTTCGTGGGCTCGAGCCCCACGTCGAGCTCTGTGCTGACAGCTAGCTCAGAGCCTGGAGCCTGCTTCAGATTCTGTGTCTCCCTTTCTCTCTGCTCCTCCCCCATTCATGCTCTCTGTCTCTCAAGAATAAATACAAAGTTAAAAAAAAAAAAAGATCCAGTGAGTGGCTCTGTCAGTTAAGCCCCCACCTCTGGAATTTAGCTCAGGTCATGATGTCATGGTTCGTGAGTTCGACCCCTACATCTGGCTCTGTGAAGCTGTTATGCCCAGATCACAATATCGTCCCCCGAAAACCAGAGACCACCAGGGAGACTGAGTCACACATGCAAAAGCAAAGGGCTTTTTATTACAGCCTTAAGCTCGCAGGGTCTAACCTCAGTCTCTTAGACTTCACCAACACATTGGATCCGTGCTGAAAGCCCGAACAAGGGCTGAGCAGGGTTTTTATGGGGTTTGGGAAGGGGGAGTTACAAGAAATTGCGACATAGGTACAGTGATTCAATCATTATCGCATAGCAGCTTGGCAACAACTTTAACCATACATTTTGTTTAGAGCGTTCGTTACTTTTGGCGGGACCCAATCACAATATTTAGAGTATCTTTGAAATTAGCCAATTACAGGGTGGACCCAGGACCCCCACGTGGGGTGAGTAACTGCTTAATCTAGTATTAAACAACAGGTAACTATCTATGGTTTCTATCTACAGGCCTCACCCTTAGGAATGTGGAGGGTGGTTGCTGGCCGCTTCTGATTGGGTATTACAAGGGTGGTCTCTCCTGCCTTGGGCAATGTGTAACTAACTGCCTGATAGTTTCGGGGAAACTGAAACTTAGGCCTTTAAGGTCAGAGGGAAAACTTAAAGCCTGTCATGGAGTCAGTTTGGTTCAGACCTGTGTCCTTTCAAAGCATGCTTGGGATTCTCTTTATTTATATATAAACAAATCAAAAAACTCAAAAATAAAAAGACACAGTGAAAATTATAGTAAGTAAATTAAAATACAATACCACAACAGATTCAAATCACCCAGAAGAGAAAACAAAGAAATGAAAAACAGAGAAGAAAAGCAGAAGACTAGTAATAAAATAGTTGATCTAAATCCAAATAGAACGTCCTCAACCTGAGACGTATCTACAAAAACCTACTGTTAAATATGGGCCCTGCCTGTGTCCAAGGTAGACCAGAAGTGACCTCACCGAGGAAGGGCAGGATTTGGTGGATGAGTTCCCAATCTTCTGGTCTCTGACGGGAGGATTCTGATGGCAGAGTCTGCACACTCTCAGAATCCCTGGCAGGACGGACTCCCCATTGCCCACTGCGGGGACCTGCCGGGGACCTACTCGTTGACCCTCTTGGCCAGCTGACCTCCCTCGCTTCATTCCCAGGATGGCCTTACAGATGAATCCTCCCCTTGCCTGGTGTCCGCTTCAGGGAGGAGCCAACCCTGCACCCCCTCTCCATCCCGGGCTCAGTGAAGAGTGAGTTTCCTCCCCACTTGCAGCCGACGCCACAGGTCCACGTCTCCGGAACCTTATCTCCAGCTCCTTTCAGGGCCTCTCGGTCTCCATCTTCCTCCCTTGGAGACCCCGGCCAAGCGTAGGGGCCTGCAGGCCGCACTGGCTCCTCCCGGCCGCAGAGGGCGCTGTGGGGCGGGGCCAGGAGCGAGTCCCAGCGTGCACCGCGCGGGGGCGGGACGGGGTGGGAGGCTGCGCGCCAGCGAAGGTGTCGCGGGGCGGTGCAGGAGCTCGGCGTCCCCTCGGGCAGAGGCGCAGGAGAGGGCGGAGGCGGGCGTCGTGACGGGCCATGGCTGAGCTGACTCCGGTAAGAGGGGCCCTGGAGGATGTGAGGCCTGTCGAAACTTGTCCCCGTCGCGGTCTGAAGTGGGGTCGCGATTCGGGCTGTGAGGCGGCGGGGGACTGTCCGTGACCCACGACCGAGCTCGGAGCCCCCGGCCGCTAAAGGGGCGCTTTTGGTGCTCAAGTTGTTTCTGCAATGGAATAGAAAGAAAGGGGTCACCTGGAGAAATTCAGGGTCTCACCAAGCGTCCCCTCTTGTCACCCGCCGTCCCCTCCCTGTGTCCGGGGTTCTTTGGTTTCTCTTGGGTTCTCGTTCTGTGCTCTGCTGATGAATGTCACCTCCGAAAAGCTCATCTATTCTATATAAACGGGGGTGGGGGGGGGGAATTAGGGGAAGGAGAGGAACTGGAGACTGTTGCCTCTAGGAAATGACAGAAAATTCGAAACCAGTTGGGGTGGTTAATGGAAAATTTGAACACTGGTTTTAGAGTTTAATAGGCATATCCTGAGCTTAATCCAGGAAACTCTGTTCAGTTCAACTAAGTATAACCTGCCTGTGTATCCAAGTTTTGCTTCTACCCTTACTGAAATTTTCATAGCTGATAATCTTACTGATGTAATGCATTTTTTCCCCTTCTGCCTCTCACCTCCTCCCCCAACAGATCTAGGACACAGGGAACCTTTCTGTATGGTACTGTATTTGCAACTTCCTGAGTCTATAATTATTTCAAAATAAAAAGTTGTTAAGAAGTGTTACGTAGGGGCGCCTGGGTGACTCAGTCGATTGCCCGTCCGGCTTCAGCCGAGGTCATGATCTCCCGAGGTCGAGCCCGGTGTCGGGCTCTGTGCTGACAGCTCCGAGTGTGGAGCCTGCTTTGGATTCTGTGTCTCCCTTTCTCTCTCTGTCCCTTCCCCCCTCACACTCTGTCTCTCTCAAAAATAAACATTAAAAAAAAAGTGTTGCATACCAATAATTGGTGCATGTGGTCAAAGGCCTGCTGGTCATTAATTCACTATGTGGGTCAAATAGATTTCTGTGACCCCTTTATTACATTGTTCATGGCACCATCCAGAGAGAACGATAGAATATATATATCATATATATTATATATATATGATTTTCGTTAAAAATTTTTTTATGTATTTATTTTTGAGAGAGAGAGAGCAAGCGCAGAGGCTTGGGAGGGGCAGAGAAAGAGGGAGACACAGAATCTGAAGCAGGCTCCAAGCTCTGAGCTGTCAGAGCTGTCAGGGCCCAATGTGGGGCTCGCACCAATGAACCCTGAGATCATGACCTGAGCCAAAGTCCAATGCTTAACCAACTGAGCCACCCAGACACCCCTGTATAATGTTATTTTCAAGTAATCTCCATACCCCTGTGGGGCTCAAACTTAAAACCCTGAGATCAAGAGTTGCACGTTCCACCAGCTGAACCCGCCAGGCACCCAAGAATGGGATTTTAATGTAGTTTCTTCTTGTCCCTTGAAGACATGGACATTGAAGGATGGTAGCCTGAAAGTGAAAATGTGTGTATGTACCGTTTGTGATTCCAGGTAACCATGACATTTGATGACGTGGCCTTGTATTTTTCGGAACAAGAGTGGGAGATCCTGGAGAAGTGGCAGAAGAAAATGTATCTGCAAGTGATGAAGACCAATTATGAGACTCTTGATTCCCTGGGTAGGATTGGCTTCAACGAAATCATTTTTGGAGAACCAGCCTAATACTAATAGGCTTTCTACTCTGTATTAGCTGTTGGCTGGTGGAGTGTGACTGATTCCTTGCCCAGTTTACATTTAGAATATCTCCTTAACTTCCTTTATGGCCTGGGAATATTTAACTTGTCCCTTTTTATCTAGTGGTATCTGCACCCCCTCAGTCTTATTAATTTTGAATTCTCTTTCACCCAACCCTCCTCTGTTTCTCCCACAGTCAGAATTACTAAATAATCTAATTCCCTCTCTCTTTTTTTTTTTTTAATGTATCCTATTTATTTTTAACTGATACTTTGGTGCCTAAACAAGATGGAGTTTCTATCCTCATAAGAATTGAGGCAAACGTTCCCTGTAGAGGGAGAATGGGCGAGGGGATGGGACATGTCGGTATCCCAGAGAAATACTCAAGAGGGCACATTGGAAGAGAAAGTTGGGAGTATACTTTGCTGTTTATCCAACTTGCTCTAACTCATTCTTACATCAGCAAAACCATTTCTACTGTTACCAGTGTAATAGGTAACCTCAATATAGCCTGTAGGATTCTCTCCCTCCTTTGGGGTTTGTAACCTCTTCTATCTGGGATAGGGATGACAAGGTGAGTCAAGTGTGTGAAATCAGAGGGAAGGAAATTCTAAGCAGAGGAAAGATTAGGGCAGAAGTTCAAGAGTTGGAATGCAGGAGCTCAGTATGTGATGGGAACCGCACTAAGGCGACTGTGGCACATGCGTAGAAGGCTAGGAGATGAGAACATGGTGCCAAACCTGGAAGGTGCAGAGTTCGATTTAATTCTGTAGACAAAGGGAAGGTGGTGAGAGGCTTACACAAGAGTAATAAGACAAAGTTTGTTGTAACAGTTACTTGGGTTGCCATGGGGAGAATGAATTGGGGTACATAGCAATGAAAGGGGAGACATCCAGCCGAGAACCTCCGCAGTGCAGGTGAGGCTTCATGGCAGCTGAACCTGGTAGGTAGTAGTAAAGGTAGAAGCAGACGGGCTCTGAATGTCTTTTGTCCTGGATTTTGCTGGTGGATTGGATGTAGAGCCCGGGGGGTGGGGGGGTGGGGGTAGGCAACTCCTAGATTTTTGGCTTGAGTATGTTGAAGGCAATGGCTTTATTCAATGATATGAGGAATGCTTGGGGGGAGGGCCTTAAGTTTGAGACGTTTATTAGACATTTATATGGAAATATATATAATTGGGTATGCAAGAGTGGAATTCCAGGTGAAGATCGTGACTGGATTCACAAATTTGGAGTCATTGTATAGACGGTGTCTTAAAAAATGTTTTTAATGTTTATTTATTTATTTTAATGTTTATTTGTTTTTTGAGAGGGAGAGAGAGAGCATGAGCAGGGGAAGGGTAGAGAGAGGAGACACGGAATCAGAAGCAGGCTCCAGACTCTGAGCTGTCAGCACAGAGCCTGACACCAGGCTTGAACTCACAAAGTGTAAGATCATGACCTGAGGCGAAGATGAACACTTAACCAAATGAGCCACCCAGGTGCCTCTTAAATTTTTTTTTTTACATTTATTTATCTTTGAGAAAAAGAGACAGATTTATTTATTTTTGAGAGAGAGAAAGACAGAGCATGAGCAAGGGAGGGGCAGAGAGAGAGGGAGACACCAAATCCAAAGCAGGCTCTACTCTGAGCTATCAGCTCAAAGCCCCACGCAGGGCTCAAACTCACCAACTGCAAGATCATGACCGGAGCCAAAGTCAGACGCTTAACCGACCGAGGCACCCAGGCACCCCAAGATGGTGTTTTAAATCTCAGGGCTAGGTGGGATCATCTCGGGAGAATATGTAGATAGGACAGAGCCCCGGGACACCTCAACATTTGGAGCTCAAGCAGAGCAGTCTCAGTCCACTAAGGCAGGAGAAACTAGAGCTACGTGCTCATCCAAGGTTGAGTTGGTAGTTGTCACAACTGGGGTCTTGGGCTTGGAAAAATCCAGTCTGATTTTCCCACTTTTTAAAACCCAAAGGGCATTATTTACAAACAGTTTGCTTGACAGGGCATCCAGCTATCAACCCCAGGGATTAGGATTTAGCAGGTCCAGCCCGAGGCCCAGGAGTCCACATTTTTACCAAGCCCTTCAGGTGCTGCCAGTGCTGGCAGTAACTAGTTCACTTTGAGGAGCACCGATCTGCGGTCTGAGCAGTAGGCGATGCTACTACAGGGCGTCCGTTGCATCTTGTACAGTCACTCCTTTACTTCAGAAGTGCCCTTCGTCCCCTCGTGCTTCTGTCGTTAGACACATGATTCTCCCTTCATCAGTGCCATCAGTTAACAACTTCTGGTTCCTTCACGGCACCTCAGTAGTTAGTCTCCTTGGATATGGATGGGGAGTCTGGTCAGGAGCGTTAGTGATCGGGCTCCCTCCTTGACCGCCTGTGATTTTGCTTTCCATTGCACTCACATCGTTATCATAACGATCATTTTTAAAGACTTTCTTCCTGGATCTTTTGGCCTTTTAAAAATCATTGTCCCCGGGGCACCTGGGTGGCTCACTGGTTAAGTGCCTGACTTCGGCTCAGGTTGTGATACCACGGTTTGTGGGTTCAAGTCCCACATTGGGCTCTGTGCTGACAGCTCAGAGCCTGGAGCCTGCTTTAGATTCTGTGTCTTCCTCTCTCTGTTTCCCTACCCCATTCTTGCCCCCCCCCTCAAAAATACACATTAAAATAAAATAAAAATAAAAATCATTGTCCTTAATTTATCCATTTCCTTTAATTTTGTGAAACATTGCAGAGAACATTTAAGCCATGTAGTGCTGGTTAAGTCATGTTTTGTTGTCGTTCATGCAATTTCAAGGGTTTCAATTTTTTTAACCTAATGTTGATGTCCTGTCTTCAGGAATCAAAGTCAACTGTGATAATCATGTTCAGTGAAGTGCCCAGATAAATCCAGATTGAGTCTGTATGGACCCTCTTTGCAGGTGGTGTTTTTTCCAAGCCAGATTTGATCACCTGGATGGAACAAGGGAGAACACTGTTAGTCAGAGACCAGGGACCCTTGGAGAAGAGAGTGACACTCAGCCTTTCTGCTGATGAGCAGTGGGACTTGCACAAGGCTGGAAAGTTGCTGTATTTGGGTGAGTATGATGGATTTAGGGTCATGACTCATTGCATTTTCCTGAATCTTTCTGGATAGTCAGCTGGTCATTGTTAAGGAGCATTGTTTTGATGGAGAATGTTTGTTTTTTTTACTCAAGTGGGAAGCAAATATAAGAATGTATTACTTTTATAAGGTGGGAAATTGTGTATATTTCACTAAAAAAAATTATGACCCTGGAAAGAAGATGCAAATTACCTGTAAAAGAGCAAGTAAAGGCCGCACTTGTCAAGTCCTGAGAAACCACCGTCTTCCTCATCACACCGTTGTGTCCATGTGAGTACAGAGGAGAAAACTGTCCAGTTTTATAGAACATGCTATTTTTTTATTGTGCACATTTTTAAAACTTGAGTTCTAAAATCCTTTTGAAGAATTCCTTTCTTAATTCCTTGCATCACAAGGAAAACATGGGAAATACTTTAAAAACTTAAGGGAGTATGGAGATCTAAGTCCTTGGACGTGACAGGATTCCACTTGAGGAGAGGGGATCTGAGCCCAGGGAGTGTACAGACTAACTCCATCAAAAGAATAAAAGAATTCCCAAGGGCTTCACTTCATGGTCTGTTATTTCATTTATCTAATGAGTACTGAGTCCCTCCCATGTTCAGAGGCCTGTGTCAGTTACTACTCAGGCCAGCGGGGGGACGGAGATACCTACGTATATCCATGTGTGTGCTCCGCTGTAGAACTTTGTCTTCTCACTCACCTGACTTGGCAGTTAAGTAGTCGATCATCTCGAACTGTTGGACCAGGCAGCTATATAATGGGACTGGGTACAATTTAATAAAATAGTAAGTGGCAGTGGTAGTAGTAGTGCTATATGGATCCAGAGGAGAATGAGTGGAGTAGAGACAGCAGTTTCCCAGGAGGACTTCTAAAGGAATTAGGATTAAAGAGCAAAGAATGAGCAGATTCGGTTAGACAGAGATCAGCAGGGTCATACATGAGCCGCCTCAGAGGTGGGAACAGGCTCGTTGTGTTGAGAAAACATGTAGCTGAATGTTATTCTTGGGACCGAATGGGAGGTGGAGAAGGGGAAGCATAACATGATGTGAGATTATCTGGGGCCAGGAATCCCAAGGAGGAAGTTGGACCTCATCCTATAGAAAGGTTTTCGATTACCAAAGAATGAACAACTTTGGTGGCTCTCCCTAAAAACGAATGTTCCCTTTGTGCCAGGTGGTTCTCCCCCAATAATCAAACTGCCCCTCCGCCTGGAATAAATAGTAAGTGATAAGAAATAGGATTCAAGGAGATGGGTCTAGACATCAGCTAAGGAGTGCTAACTTAGTAAGTGACGTCATCCCATTGGAGACATAACCTCTGTTGTTGTCACAGTGACCACAGAGCATAATCAGAGTTCTTCTCTGGGGGCAGGCCCCCCCTTCCTGGCAGGTGATGTTTCCTCCTGTGTGGTGTTAAGAGATTTTAAAAATGGAGAGGCCTAGGACCCAGTTCAACAGGTCAGAGAAAAAGCAGGTCTGAAATACAGTGGCTCGGGTGATCATCTAGAATTGTCCTCTCCAGTTTTTATGGGTGGGAATAAGGTGCTAGCTCAGCTCCCTGTTGGTGTCATCATGGTTTTTGCTCTGGGAACAGCAGTGACTATGCTTCTATTAGTATCTTTCTTACAATGCAGAGGTCCTTGGAAAAGAGCATTATTTCCATTGTGTTCTTTGTGAATTTAGTAAATGACCATTTTGACATTCCTAAGAAAGATAATTTTTTTTAATGTTTATTTCAGAGAGAGAGTTAGCGAGCGCAAGCAGGGGAGGGCCAGAGAGAAGGGGACAGAGGATCTGAAGTGGGCTCTGCACTGAAAGCAGGGAACCTGACGCAGGGCTCAAACTCGGGAACTGAGAGATCATAACCTGAGTCAAAGTCTGACACTTAACTGAGCCATCCAGGCAGCCCTAAGAAAGATATTCTATTAGTTTTCTTCCAGAAAGCTTTTCCTGAAATCTGTGGTAGAAGGCAAAAATATGACCCAAAGCCTTCAGACTTAAGTATTATGCAATTTATTTCACAGATTTAAGGAACTAGAATAGAATGGTCCTATTCTCAGACTAGCTCATTTTTTATTTTCTTTCGACTTCTGCTTATCCTCAGGATAATCCGTAGGTTCACAAGATGTATTTGCCTGCAGTGTTTTCCCCCCACATTCAGCCAGTTCTTAACACGTGATGGAAGGATTTGCACATCACAGTGTATTTCTTGGCCTGTGGCAAGCGGATACACAAAGCAGAGAACCTCATCAAGATCAATGAGATCCTTTTCCCATGCTGTTAGTGACGGGAAGACCATTCCTGACCCCACCGTAGCACAGACACGTCATTGGTAAGGGTGGGTCTTCTTTTTTTTCTCTCCAGGTGACCAAGAAAATCCTGGGGCCAAAGAGAAGGAATGCCATTTAAATGGTCTTCAAAAGCAGGGTTCATGTGCTACCTTACCAGGGGAGGAAAGAAAGACCTTACCAAATCAAAGAGCCGCTTTACAGCATCCAAGTCTCCAAGAAATCGGGATTCTACGTGAAAACCTTGACATCAGAGCATCTAATCAGGAGAAGAACGATCCATGGCCTGCACTGGCGGGCACACCGGGTTGCTTGGAAGTTCCACCAGGGCCAAGATCTTATTCCTGTTTTGTCTGTAGGAAGGTCTTCCAGGTGAAGAGAGACTTGGTAAAGCACAAAAGAAAGCACGCCAGGAGCCAGCCCCGCAGACACCCACAGTCCAAGAACAAATCCAGAGGGAACCCGGAACTCAGGTGGAACCGGCCGATCCTGCGCAGGAAGGAGCGTTTCCAGGGTGGCAAGTGCGCGAAGAGCTGCTCCCTGAGGTGCGGCCTGTTGGTTCACCAGGCGGGTCACGCGGGCCAGGGACCCTTCCTGTGCCCCCAGTGTGACCGGACCTTCCAGTGTAAAGCCGCTTTGAAGAAGCACCCGTGTTTGCACAGGAGGGAGAGGCCATTTTCCTGTGAGCGCTGCGGCAGGCGTTTCGCCCAGCAGGGCGAGCTCACGGAGCACCTGGGGGTGCACGCCGGCGACGAGCCTTTCCGGTGCCCCACATGTGACCGGAGCTTCCGCCTGCAGAGAAGCCTGAAGGCCCACCGCTGCCAGCGCGGCGGGGACAAGCCCTTCCGTGGCCCGGACTGTGGCGGGAGCTGCTCGCGCAGGGCCGCGGTGGGGGCCCCCCAGACACGCGGCGCAGAGAAGCCGTTTTCCTGTGATGAATGCGGTCGGACCTTCTCCCACAAGACGAAACTCGCGGAACACAGCAGAGTCCACACGGGAGAGAAGCCCTTCCAGTGTCCCGAGTGCGAGAAGCGCTTCCGCCTGCAGAGAAGCCTGAACGCGCACGTGTTCCAGCACCGCGGGGAGAAGCCGTTCCGGTGCCCGGACTGCGGCAGGGGCTTCTCCTGGAAGAACGCCATGCAGGCGCACCGGCGCTTGCACAGCGAGCAGAAGCCCTTCTCCTGCGCCGAGTGCGGCAAGAGGTTTACGCGGCCCTCCAAGCTGTCGCGCCACCTCAGAGTCCACGGCCGGCAGACGGAGTTCGCGTGCGGCGAGTGCGCGAAGACGTTTCCTCGGCAGTCGAGGCTCACCGAGCACCGCAAGGTCCACACCCAGGAGAAGCCCTTCTCCTGCCCCGAGTGCGGCCGGGGCTTCCGCCGACACTCGCACCTCACCGAGCACAGGAGACTGCACGGCGGCGAGGAGCCCCTCCAGTGTCCGGAGTGCGACAAGAGCTTCTTCTGGAAGGCCTCCATGAAGGCCCACCAGCGGACGCACCGGGGCGGGAAGCCCTTCGCGTGCGGCGAGTGCGGGAAGACCTACGCCCAGCGGTCCCAGCTCGCGGAGCATCGGAGAGTGCACAGCGGGGAGAAGCCCTTCCAGTGTCCCGAGTGCAGGAAGAGTTTCCGTCTCAAAGGAAACTTGAAAAGCCACCTGCTCCAGCACAGTGACAAAAAGCCATTCTCCTGCGCGAAGTGTGGCAAGAGCTTCACTCAGCAGTACAGGCTCACCGAACACCTGCGGGTCCACAGCGGCGAGAAGCCCTTCCAGTGTCCCGAGTGTGACAAGAGCTACTGCATCCGGGGAAGTCTGAAGGTCCACCTGCACACGCACAGTGGCGAGAGGCCCTTCCGCTGCCCCGAGTGCGGCAAAGGCTTCCTCCAGAAGAGAAGCTTGCAGACCCACCTGCACCATCACAAGGGGGAGAGGCCTTTCTCCTGTGAGGAATGTGGGAGGAGCTTCACGTACATGGGGGCACTCAGCACCCACATCGCAGGACATGCCAGGGAGTCGCCTGTCAGTGTCTAGGTCAAGCCGTGCGGAAAGGCGGCAGTGACAGCTCTTGGGGGAGTTAGCAGCTCTGTTGGGCCAGTGGTATAAGCGGGACAAGGGATTCACAGAGCACTGGCCTCCGACCCGCTGGCCGGATGCCCGGCAAGCAGGTCGTGAAGGCTCCTTGACAAAGGCCCCCACATTATCCAGGCATGGGAAAGACGCGCCTCCCCTCTGTGGTTCCCGTGGACAAGGCCTGCCGGTTCTGGAAGGACCATTTTCTGCTGCTGTCCCAGCAGTTTTTAGCAGTGTCATCCAGGAGCATAGTAATACCTTTATTAAATTTGGAAACCTCAGGGCGCCTGGGTGGCTCGGTTGAGCAGTTGATTTCAGTTCAAGTCATGACCCCAGGGTTGTGGGATCAAGCCCCGCATTGGGCTCTGCGCTGAGCTTGGAGCTTGCTTGAGATTCTCTCTCTCCCTCCCTCTCCCTGTCTCTCCCTCTCTCTCCTTTTCTCTGCCCTCCCCCACTCACGCTCTCTAAAGTAAAAATAAAATAAATTCTGAAACCACAGCTTGATTGAAGAAATATTTCAGATGGAAATGTTTCCCCTCAAATGCCTCAGTCTGCTTTCTTTTACCAAGCTTCCTTATTTAAATTTGTACTGAGATTTTCAGTTTTTTCTCAGAGTGAATTTTCATCTTCTCTCTCATGGTGAGAGCATCTGTGTTGCGGGGGAATTTCCTATGTCGCCAAAAATAAGTGTCTACCATCTCCTTTGTTAATGATGGTGCATGTAAGTTTTTGTTTCCCTCTGGTTTAATATAAATCACATAAAAACTCACCATTGTGAGTAGCAAGCAATGACAGAATGAACCCCTCTGTGTTTTCCATAGTGTATATCAATTCTCCAGGAAACAGACTTGCCTTAATACTGGGGTCTCTTAGGTAAACACCAAAGGAAAAACTATTGCCAGCCCAAAATATCACTCCATTTTTTGTTCTGTGGCTTAATCTACCATTATAAGATTATTTTCCAGCCTGGTCTAGCAAACCTTCCTCTGTCTCATGGACTGTCCATCTTTTGACATCATTCCTACAAAAATGAATTGCTGTGCGTCCTTAGCGAATCTTTGGGGCCTTTGTAAAATTTCCATTTCTGTAGTACGTAGTGGTTGCTGATGGCCGAGTCAGAATCAGCTGGACTGAAGGACACCCTACAAATCAGTGTCTGTACGAAGAGGAAAGGTCCAGCTCTGGTTGGCACACGCCTGTAGGAGCAGGCCTCTCCGGGAGTCAAGGGTGTCTCTGTGTGGAGAAAACTGCACTTCACTAACGTGTCAGGGCGCGTGGGGGCCAGCGCGCCCCCAGACAGCTGCGTGCCTGTGCCCAGGGTACATGAGGAAAACGCAGGCCCCGGGGACCCTCCCCACACGAACCGAGTGAGTCTTCTCGCATGAACTTGTTTGAAAAGTCTCAGGACATGTGATCTAGTGAGTGGAGAGACTGGAGGAAGGAAAACTCTGAAAACAATCTAGTCATCCTGCTGTGAAATTCAGGTTAGCCCTTTAAGCCTTTCCTCGCCTCCATTTGGTAATAAAGCTCCTTGGGATAAAAGTTTCTTACATTATGTGTGTATTAGCTGAGGCTACCATCAGAAAACACCACAGACGGGGGTCTGGGGGGCTAAAGCACAGGAATTTGTTTTCTTACAGATCTAAGGGCTAGAAGACCAAGGTGCCAGCAGGATTTGTGCCTGGTGAGAGCTGGCTTCCTGTGTCCTCATGGTTCTTTTGCTCTGTGCTCAGGGTGGGCCTGGGGGATCTCCAGTGTTTCTTCCTTTTCTTAGAAGGATACGAATCCTACTGGATCAGGGCCCCAACCCTATGGCCTCATTTAACTTTAACCACTAGACCTGAGCAAAGTGAATGAGGAGGCGCAGAGATTAGGATGCTGTGTGTTCCTAAATGGAAAGAAATACCAGGAATGGAGAAGTACCTCCTCCTCCACCCCCCCCCCCCCACCTGCCCCAGCTGTGCTGTTTGCCATCTGTTTCCTGAGCCCCAGCTGTGCATCCACATCAATCCTCACTCGGCACCTCTTCCCCACACTCTTGTATTTCCCACCTCTAAAATTACACTAATCTACAAAACTGTAAATCTGATAATGACCCTAGGTTTTCCTACACCCAATCTGTTTCCTAACTTCCTCCCAAACAAGTGCCCTTCTTTATCCCTACCATCCCCACTAACGGAACCAACTTTTAAAAAAATTATTTAAGTTTGTTTGTTTGTTTTAGAGAGAACACAAGTAGGGGAGGAACACAGAGAGAAGGAGAGAGAAAATCCCAAGCAGGCTCCGTACTGTCAATGCAGAGCCTGATGCGGGGCTCAAACTCACAAACCATGAGATCATGACCTGCACTGAATCAACAGTCTGATGCTTAACTGACTGAGCCACTCAGCTGCCCCCTCCAAGCCAACTTTTAAAAAATTTTACAGTGGTTTTTATTGACAGATTTTCCTGCTTTCTGCCGCAGTGCATGCATTACCCTTATAACAGATTAGTTTTCTTAATACCTAACGCTAATGCTATTCTCAAAAAATGTTTTATTAAGCTTCCGATTTTATCATAAATTCAAACTCCCTAACATGGCATTAGAAAGAAACCTTTGAGCTGACCCAGACCTGCCTTTATAGCCTGAACTTGTTACCCATTCACAATACGAACCTCACTCTTACCTAATGACTCTCGTCTTTCTCAAGTGCGAGTCATACCCTCCGACTGCGCCCTCATCTGTCCTAACGCCTTCATGTTCCACCGCTGAGTCTCCACACCAGTAGCATTTCAGGTTATATGTGCACAGTACCACGACACCCTTTCTCTAATAGCACTCTTAGAGTTCAACTGTAACCTGCCTGCTTCCCTCAGAGACTGAACCCCGGCCAGGGTGGGGATTTAATCTTGTTTTTGCATTTTCTCACCCAGATCAAGCCATTCTCTGGCTGAATACCTGGATCTGTGATGTACCCACTAACGCAAGGCAGGTTTGGGGAGCACTGAGCTACATAGGACTTGATCATGGACTTCAGGTCGCAGAGCAGCTAAAAAGGAATAGTTAGGTGTGCATACCTTCTCACATAGACACAGAAACCCTACCTATCCCCATTCAAAATGAGCCTGCAATCCATAAGTCCAGAACCCATAAAGAAATCTAAGGTTAAGTTAGCCAACAAAACAAAATCAGAAGATGAATTCACTCCATATAAATTTAAAATAATATCTTAAGATATCTTAAAACCAGTGCACTTGATTCACCAAAATATAAGTGAATTATAACATTTTAAAATACTAGGAGATTAAAAAAAAATAAGCAGAAGTGACATACAACAGGTGGATATGAAAAAAGAGCCTTGGAAATGAGAAAGTGATTTACTGATGGAACTAAAATCCCAAATAGGCTAAGCTTTAGGAATTTACCCAGAATGAAGTAGAGAGATAAATACAAATAATAGAGATATGAAAGCAGTGAAGATACATAAAGGATTGAGAGCTTCCAGTATATACCTAACAATTCCAGAAGGAAAAAGTAAATAGTGGGAGTGGCTGAAGCAAACACTTGAAAATGACTGATAGTTTCCAAAATTTTCCATCGAAAAGTGCACTACCGGGCACCTGGGTGGCTCAGTTGGTTGAGCATCTGACTTCAACTCAGGTTGATCTCATGCTTCATGAGTTCTAGCCCCGCACTGGGCTTGCTGCTGTCAGCATTGGGCCTCCTCTGTTCCCCCCTCTACCCCACCCCGACTTGTGCTCTCTCAAAAATAGATATATATTTTTTTTACTGTTTTTATTTATTTGAGAGAGAGAGAGAGAGAGAGAGAGAGAGAGAGAGAGAGAGACAGCATGAGCAAGGGAGGGTCAGAGAGGGAGACAAAGAATCTGAAGATAGGCTCCAGGCTCTGAGCTAGCTGTCAGCACAGAGCCTGATGTGGGGCTCAAACCCACGAACCATGAGATCATGACCTGAGCTAAAGTCGGATGCTTAACCCACTGAGCCACCCAGGTGCCCCTTTTTAAATTATTTTTACTGGTTTTATTTATTTTAGAGAGAGAGAGATAAACATTTTTAGAAAAAGAGAGGAAAGTGCACTTACATGAGAGGATGGTAAAAATTAATCCACACCTAGCACTAATATTGAACCCAGCATCAAGAATAGGAGAAAAACATAAAGAAGGCCATGGAGAATTGGGGGGGGGGGATTATAGGTATGCATATTGTCTTGGTTTGGGGGATGGCTTCATAAATTTCTACATATGTCAAAACTTACCAAATTGTAAGGTTTAAATATATACAGTTTATAGTGTGTCAATTGTACCTCAATAGAGCAGTTAAAAAATCAACAGCAATCACCAAGATGTTAATAATATAGTTTCTAAAACAGCTGAAGAAGAAAGGGATAAAGAAAAGTACCAGTTCAGGGGCACCTGGGTGGCTCAGTTGGTTGAGGATCTGACTTCGGCTCAGGTCATGATCTTGCGGTTTGCGTGCTCGAGCCCCACATCAGGCTCACTGCTGTCAGCGTAGAGCCCGCTTCAGATCCTCTGTCCCTCTCCCGCTTGTGCTGTCTCTAAAAATTAAATAAAACATTTAAAAGAACGAGAGAGAAGGAAAGAAAGAAAGTAAGAGAGAAAGAAAATTTCCAGGATGATGAAAATAATAAGATATTGAATTAGGCACACAATCAGAAGACTGTCAGATATTTTAAAACATTATATTATACAAAGTTTACAAGAGACAGGACAACAAACACTAAAGAATGAAAATAAAGTGATGGAAAAAGATTTATCAAATGAAGGCTAGTGAAATAAACTATACATGAGAACACGTTAGAATTTATAGCGAAATCCATAAAAAGAATCCACTAAGAAGATTTAAGAATCATAAAGTTGTAAACACCTAACAATATATCGTATTATGAAAAACAAAAGTTACCCAAATGATCAAAATAAATATACCACATTTTAGTTGGATAGTTAGCATACCTTTAATAAATGTATTCATCTAGCAGACAGTAATCTAGCAGACATTAATAACCTGACGTGAACAGCAAAAAATTTTACAAGTTTTACCCAATAGAAAGCCCTATAGAGGAAATAACATCAGTTTTAAACACATAGATGGGGCGCCTGGGTCGCTCAGTCGGTCGGCCTCCAACTTCGGCTCAGGTCAGATCTCGAGTTTGGGGGTTCAAGCCGGGCGTCAGGCTCTGTGCTGACAGCTCAGAGCCTGGAGCCTGCTTCCGGTTCTGTGTCTCCTTCTCTCTCTGCCCCTCCCCCTCTCATGCTCTGTCTCTCTCTGTATCAAGAATAAATAAAACATTAAAAAAAAAACACATAGAGAGCATTTACAAAAACAAGCTATGTACTAGGTCACAATGAAGTTTCACCATATTTTTATTTATTTATTTAATGTTTTTATTTATTTTTGAAGGAGAGAGAGAGATACGACGTGAGTGGGGGAGGAGCAGTGAGAGAGGGAGACACAGAATCCAAAGCAGACTCCAGGCTCTGAACGGTCAGCACAGAGCCAGATGCGGGGCTCAAACTCACGCACCTTGAGATCATGACCTGAGCTGAAGTCGGACACCTAACCGACTAGGCCACCCCGGCGCCCCGTTTCAACATATTTTTAAAAGTTCATTTCATTGTGATCAAACTTCTCGTACCATGAAGTATTAACTTAGAAATAAAAAAGGAAACTTCAAACAACAAACAAAACTTCCTAGGCTTGGAAACTTTAAAAATACACTAAAGAACTCCAGTTTAAGAGGAAATCACAATGCAATTTTAGAACTAAACATTCTAAGTTCTATATACCAAATTTGTGAGATGAAGTTTAGACATAAATCATGTCTGTGTGTGTGTGTACACATAAATATTTTTTAAAATTTTGTGAAAGACTTAGTTCCATAGTCAAAAAGCTAGGAGTTCTCCGTGAACTCTTCCTCTGGAGAGAGTCCGCTAATCCCTTGTCTGATGCTCCCACAGCACTTTGTACTTTCCTCTGTTGAAAGGAGTGGGTATTATTTTCACGTTGTTTTAGAAGCCTGTGTCCCTCCCTTTGAGATGGCAAATACTCAGTGATGACTTGATTAAGTTATTTAAATGTATCCTGTAGTGTTAAAGATATTCAGAAGGTATAAAGAATGTTCACCTGTGAGCCGTTGGCTCCTCTTGAGTAAGAAGTTATTTGCAGTACAGACCTGTGACTTACAATGAGGTTTCAACAATATAAAACCATTGTATATTGAAAATACATTGAGGGGCACCTGGGTGGCTCAGTCAGTTAAGCCTCCGACTTCGGCTCAGGTCAGATCTCGCGTTCGTGGGTTCCAGCCCCGCGTCAGGCTCTGTGCTGACAGCCAGCTCAGAGCCTGGAGCCTGCTTCCTGTTCTGTGTCTCCTTCTCTCTCTGCCCCTTCCCTCCTCATGCTCTGTCTCTCTCTGTATCAAAAATAAATAAAACATTAAAAATTAAAAAAAAAAAAAGAAAAGAAAATACGTTGAAAACACCTCACCTAAGGAGCATCATAGCTTAGCCCAGCCTACACAGAATCTGCTGAAAGCACTTACATTAGTCTACAATTGGGCAAAATCACTGAATACAGTCTATTTTACAATGAAGTGTTGCATGTCTCATGTAATGTATTGAATACTGTACTGAAAGTGACAGACAGTGGGTGTGTAGGTACGGATGGCTGTAAGCGTATCAGGTTTTTGCCCCTTGTGATGGTGTGGCTGACTGCAAGCTGCAGGTGCCCAGCATCACCAGAGAGAAACTTCCAACATATCGCGAGCCCAGGAAAAGATCAAACTGCCAAGGATAGGCGCACCTGGGTGGCTCAGTCGGTGAAGCGTCTGACTTCGGCTCAGGTCATGATCTCCCAGTTCATGGGTTCGAGCCCCACATCAGTCTCTGTGCTGACAGCTAGCTCAGAGCCTGGAGCCTGTCTTAGGATTCTGTATCTCCCTCTCTCTCTGACCCTCCCTTGCTTGCACTGTCTCTCTCTGTCTCTCGAAAAAAAAATAAATAAAAACGTAAAAAAATTTTTAAAAATAAAACGAAATGCCAAGGATAGTTTCTACCGAATGCATATTGCTTACACACCGTTGTAAAATTGTGAAATCATAAGTGGCCCCATCACAAATCGGGGACCATCTGTACTGATGGAGCACCTGTACAGACTTGTTTCCATCCTCTCCTCCTCGCCCCTTCCCGATCCCAGCTCCCAGCGGTAACTACTATCCCAAATTGGGTATGTATTCCTGTACATGTCAGCATACTTTTCCTACATATGTATTGCTGCTAAATAATATTTAGTGCTATTTAATATGTTCCAAAGTTTCTATAAGAGGTACCATAGTGTATGTAGCCTGCAACGTGCCTTGTCAGTCAACCTTACGTTAATGCTATTCAGGTATGCTGTTTCTAGCCATAGTTCACTAGTTTTTGCTGCCAGGTTTCAGTGTCTGGGGAGAAAAACCCATAAATACCCATTCTCTGGGTAATAGACGCTTAAATTGTTCTCCTGTTTCCGCTCTTAAAACAGTGCCCCTCTGGCGATTCCTGACTATGGCTCCCGTGTAAATGTGCAAAACCAGCGCCAAGGTAAGACTTGTGGGTGCGCATCTTCGCAAGCAGATGCTGCATTTTCCTGACTAACAGCAGGAGGGGAACATCTTTGTGTATTTTATGCCTATTCACCTTTTCCCCCTTTCTGTGAATTCACTATTCATAATTTTGCACATTTTCCTCCTGAGTAGTCTTTTGCTGTTTAGAAGTTTTTCATATTCTCTGGACGTTTCTTCTTATTGCAAACAGTTTTCCCCAGTCTGACCAGATTGGGCTAGGCTATTGTGGGGTTTTTTTATGTTTTTAATTTATTTTTGAGAGACAGAGAGAGACAGCGCGAGCAGGGGAGGGTCAGAGAGAGAGGGAGACATAGAATCCGAAGCAGGCTCCAGGCTCTGAGCTGTCAGCACAGAGCCCAGTCCTAGGCGGGACTCAAACTCACATGCTTAACCAACTGAGCCACCCAGGTGTCCTAGGGCCATTGTGTTTTTGATGGGAAGAAAAAAGTTTTAAATCTTAATCTAATTTCATGTATTAATCTATCCTTTGCACTTTGTACTTTTTGTATTTTAAGACTATATACATGAAAATCTTCAAGCAGCATTATGGCCATATTTTTTTAACTGCCCCTAAATATTTTGCACTACCCTAACCTACTATGGGCTGGTATTCTCCAAAAATTTATATGTTAGAATTCCTAACTAACCCCCAGTATGTCAAAACAGGACTCTATTTATTTATTTAACTATGTCATATAAATATATAAATATAATGTAATATATATAAAGTTTAATATATATGTTATTGAAACAGGGTGTTGTCGAAAAAGAGCACCAAATGACTAATAGGAGCGAGGCAAGATTTTATTCAAGGCCAGGCCGGCCAAACCTGATCTCCTGATCTTAAGGAGAAAAGTGCAGAGAATGGCCCCGAACAAAGGTAGCAGTGAGCTTATATGGATTTCAGCAAGGCAGAATACATCATTATTTAGTTAACCAATCACAATTTACAGCATTTCATGGTAGTCAATTATATTGTGATACACGTTTTGGCTGGAACCTATCATTTTAAAGTTCTTGTCTTTTTTCTTAAATTTTTTTTTCTGTTTTTTATTTACTTTTGAGAGACAGAGAGAGACAGCCGGAGCAGGGGAGGGTCAGAGAGAGAGGGAGACACAGAATCCGAAGCAGGCTCCAGGCTCTGAGCTAGCTGTGAGCACAGAGCCTGACGAGGGGCTGGAACCCATGAACTGTAAGATCATGACCTGAGCCGAAGCCGGACGATTAACTGACTGAGCCACCCTGGCATCCCTCTTGTCTTTCAAAATGACCAATCATAGTTAGACACCTAAGATACTGCGGGGCAGTGACTATGGACTTTTACCTGTTGACCTTGCCTTGGCCAGATTTTAGTAAAAGGGGTAGGGGAGAGTTTTGCAACCTAAGTTGCAAATGGCGTTGTTACAGGCATGAAATGAAGCAGTTAGTGTAAGGACGCAGGTCTGAACCAAACTGACTCCAGGACAGGCTTCAAGTTCCCCTCTGACCTTGGAGGCTTAGGTGTCAGTTTCTCAGAATCATTAGACAATAGAAGGGCACACATTGCCCAAGGCTGGAGGGACCACCCTTGTAACACCCAATCAGGAAAGGCCAGCTAACACTCTTAACATTTCTAATGGCAGACCTAGAAGGCTAGTCACGCCCTATGTGAGGGTCCTGGGTCCACTCTGTAATTGGTTAACACTCTAAATGTGATTGGGTCCCACCAAAAATAACAATGTATATGGTTAAAGTTACTGCCAATAATGATAGGCGATAGTGATTGGGTCACTGTACCTGTGTCACAATTTCCTGTAACTCCCCCTTCCCAAACTCATAAAAGCCCTACCCCCCCTTTGTTCGGGGCTCTCAGCATGCCACTGCGCTGGTAAAGTCTGTGAGCCGGAGCTTAGGTCCGGCCAGCCTAAGCTCGTAATAATAAAGCCCTTTGCTTTTGCATGTGTGACTCGTCTCCCCGGTGGTCTCTGGTTTGGGGGATGATCATGAAATCTTGGGCATAACATTAGTAATTCCTGATAACTCTAATATGGAAACTACATAAGCTTTTATATCAATTATTTATGAAATGGGAGTTTAAGCTGAACTTAACTACAGTAAGCTTTCTGATATCTTGTAAGTTGATCTATTACAGTTAAGTATTTTTTTTTTTTAGAGAGAGAGAGAGAGACAGAGCGAGTGAGGCAGGGGCAGAGAGAGAGGGAGACACAGACTCCGAAGCAGGCTCCAGGCTCCAAGCTGTCAGCACAGAACCCGACGCAGGGCTTGAACTGGAAAACCCTGAGATCATGACCTGAGCCGATGTCAGAGGCTTAACTAACTGAGCCACCCAGGCGCTCCAAAAAACATTAAAAAGCGCATTTACATTAGAGTACCAGAATTAGAAACAACTTTCACATACATTTATTTATTTACTTATTTATTGTCCAAAACAGTGACTTTTATTAAAGCACGGGGACAGGACCCGTGGAGTGACTGTTTATTTACTTGGGAGTTGGGGGAGGTAATGGCTAGAGGAAATTTCCAAAAGGGTTTTCTTCGGCTAAAGACTCGCTGGATCCGGGAGACCTAGCTATTGTCAAGGCAGTTTTCCCCTCTAGCAAAGCATTTACATTAAGACAGGGAAGGAGGAAAGTTAAGTCCTCCGCCAGCCTCAAGGATTTGTCAGTGGGCTGCAGGTTACAAGGAAATTAAATTTTATCTGCCATTTCCTTCTGCCTTTGTGTCCCACAGCTCTCCGATAGTCCATCAGAACTTCTCTCACAGGCCTTCATTGTCATTTGAAGAGAAAGTTCAGGTCTTCCCCAGGTTCAAGGGAATGAGAGGCTCTCAGCTGACAGACTGGATCCCTGGCGAGGCTGCTGGGAACTCTAAGCAAGGTATCAGGCGGAGGCGGGAGCGTGGGGCAAGCGGAGGGCAAAGTATAGGCCCCCATGGAACGTGTGTGATAGTCCTCGGGCACTCCTGGCTCCCCCAGAACCGGGGAAAGGGGTTTAAGTGCTTGCCACGGTTAGTGTGGGAAACTGAGGCAAATGGAAAATGAAATTCCCTTACTGCCTGTGACCCACTGACAAGTCCTTGACGCCGGCAGAGTGACCTCCCTCTAGGAGCTCAGCTGCCTCAAGGAGGACACTTTGCTGGGGACATAAGAGAATCTCAGCTTAACAGTATCCCAACCTTGAGGATCCTATAATCTACTTCCTTTACCTCAACTGCCCCAAGATATATGCCGGCAATCATACCCCAGGCTTAGGCCCCCCACCCCCGTACATCCAAAGGGTCTCACGACTGAGGTTTTATTAAACGGTAACAAATGACGTTTCCCTAGCAACAGCGAGCCCCTCAAGGTTCTGGAAACCTCGCTTCCAAAATACCTTAGAGACTTACTCTACCCCTAACCCCCTCCCAGCCTGAGGGTGTGCAATGAGTTACTCCTCACAACCCCAGTGCAGCTCTTCCGGCCCAAGGGTCCTGTCCTCATGCTTTAATAAAATCACCTTTTTTGCACCAAAGACATTTTCAACAATTCTTTCTTGGTTGTTGGCTCTGGACTGCCCCCCCACATCACCCCCAAATTCCAAGGGGATCTACTGGCTTCGTTCTTCATAAAGTCAGTCTTAACTCCTTAAAGCTATGACCATATCTGAGTCTATGCATGGCTCTCAAATATGACAGTTCAGTCAAAATCTTGGTAATATAAGCAGTATTTCCACTGGGTCCAAGTTTGGACTAAGGCTCACCCAGATGAGAAGGCTCAACCTCACGTTACAATGCCAAATGATGTGGTTTGAAGTGTTGGATTTGGAGCCAATGGCCAAGAAATAATTTTTTTAATGTTTTTATTTATTTTAGAGAGAGAGAGAGAGAGACCATCAACGGGAGGGTCAGAGAGAGAGGGAGACACAGAATCTGAAAACAGGCTCCACGCTCTGAGCTGTCAGCACAAAGCCTGACAGGGGGCTTTTCAAACCCAAGGACTGTGAGATCATGACCTGAGCCTAAGCCGGAAGCTTAACCAACTGAGCCACCCAGGCGCCCCAAGAGTTAATTCTTGAGATGTCTGTCTTCAGTGTAAAAAGGTGGTTTTATTAATTTTTTTAAATTTTATTTGAAAAAAATGTTTAATGTTTATTTTGAGAGAGAGAGACAGAGCACGAGCAGGGGAGGGGCAGAGAGAGAGGGAGAGAGAGAATCAGAAGCAGCTCCAGGCTCTGAGCTAACTGTCAGCACAGAGCCCGATGCGGGGCTCGAACCCACGAACCGTGAGATCATGATCTGAGCTCAACCCTCTGAGCCATCCAGGCGCCCCAAAAGGTGGTTTTATTAACGCACCAGACCGGACCCATGGGCAGAAAGAGCTGCCTACTTCTTTTTAAATTTGCTTTATTGTTGTTAAATTTCAAATGTTTAAAAATTCATTTTTTAAAACAAAACCTTTAAGGTAGGGGGAGTAATTACATACATCTCAGCAATTCAACCACACCGGGTGCTTAGGAGGGAACGACGAAGTAAGCTGAAGATCCATTTCATATTTAGGTTATAAGACATTTTTTGGATTTTAGAGACTTTCAGTCGTGTGTTAATTTTAAGTCCACGGAGTCGGGATGCCTGACTCCCTGAGGATGAATTCCCAGCCTCCTGGCCCCTGGCAGGTGGATTCTGAGCGGGGATGGGGGTGGGGGAACTGCACACTCGCAGAGTCCCCGGCAGGACAGACTGCCCATTGCCCACGGTGGCGGGGACCTGCTCGCTCACCCCGTTGGCCGGCTCACCTCCCTTGCTTCATTCCCAGGATGGTCTCACAGATAATCCTCCTCTCCCCTGGTGTCCGCTTCGGGGAGGAACCAAAGCAAACTCCACACCCCCTCTCCGTCCCGGGGTCAGTGAAGAGCAAGTCTTCTCCCCACTTGCAGCTGGAGTCCCACCCCACCTCTCCGTCTCCTTCTCTCCAGCTCCTTTCAGTGTCAGTCTTCCTCGCTCGGAGACCCACCGACTCAGCACCGGGACCCGCGGACGGCGCTGGCTCCTCCCGGCCGCAGGGGGCGCTGTGGGGCCGGACCGGTCGCGAGTCCCAGCGTGCACCGCGCGGGGGCTGAGCCTGCGGGGCTGGGCGGAGCCAAAGGCTGTGCGCCGAAAGCGTGCCGCGGGGCCTCCCGGGCATTCAGCGTCTCCGGGGCGGGGGCCGGGGCCGGTGGGGGATCGTGGAGGGCCATGGCCGAGCCGGCTCCGGTAAGAGAAGCTGCCTGCGCGGACGCCCAGATTCGGGGCTCGGGACGGGTCTTCGGGCTCCGGCTTGGCGGGCGCCCATCGGGGTCCTCGCGGGCGGCAGCGGAGACCCGGTGCAGTGGAGTCTTGGAGGTCGCGTTAGGCTCCGAGTTTAAGGTCTGGACCCTGGACGGAGCCGGTGGCCGCCCGTACGTGGCCGCACTCCCGAACAAGCCGTGCGTGGACGAGGCCGACTCGGCAGCGGGCAGTGCCTGGGCCGCGGGCGCCTGGGCGTGGCGGGGGCTGCCACTGGAGAGGAGAGAAATGGGTCTGGTTCCTGCGATGGGTGTTACAGCTCAGCCAGTTTTACATGATAGTTCCTGAATTCAGAACAAGTGTTTTAAAAAACTTAAGATTCTGGGTGGTTGAAATGAAGGCTGGTAGCGGCTTGAATATGATCATTCATCTGCTAACGTTTATGTTCAGTGTAAGAAGGAAGACAGGACGGAAGGAATAGAATAGGATATAAAAATCTAAGCAGAATACAGTGTTACAGTAATACTTAGCAGTATTTGTATAATATTTTGTTGTAATCGAGGTGTAGAAGAAATGACCATTTATTATGTTTTTTAATACCTTACAAACTTTTATGTTGAGCATTTTTTCTGATTACTAAGTGAATTCGTGACGTTATTTCAAAATAGCGTTAATTGTCTCAGCTAAGAAAACAGAATTCCTAGGATTAAATATTCCAAAGACATGCAACACTTTTATGGAGAAATTATAAATAAATGGGAGCTAGCCAGGCCCATATATGTAAAGACTAAATACAGGAAAGATGGTAGTTTTCTTCCAAGTTAATATGTAAATTTACTAGTTTTATTAGAATGGCAGTACGATTTTTGTGAATTTAGATAAACAGGTTTTCAATTTCATTTGGAAAAATAAAGATCAAAAATATGATTCTGAAAAAAAGAACAAGGAACGGGGAGTTGCCCTAGCAGATAATAAAACTTATTGTAAACCCATAGAATTAATACAGTGTTACTTTGTGCAGAGGTAGACACACAGAGCAGTGGGAACCAAAGGAGAACCCAGATGCAGAACCCTGTTGAGTTGAATATCGTCTCCCAAGATTCATGTCCTTCCTGGATCTTCAGATTGTGACCTTGTTTAGAAGTAAGCTTGTTGCAGATGTAATTGGTTAAGAGGAGATGTACCAGAGTAGGGTAGGTTCTTAATCCCATGTGGTATTTTTATAAGAAGAGGCACAGACACCCAGACACACACGGGGAGAACAGCACCCTCTTGCAGTGGAGACAGAGATTAGAGTTATGCAACTTGTAAGTCAAGAAATGTCAGGGATGGGCAGCCACCACCAGAAGCTGAGTGAAAGGCATGAAACAGAGGCTCCTCTAGGGGCTTTAGAGAAAGCATTGTCCGCCTGCCACCTTCCTGTCAGGCTTGGAGATTTTATTGTTTTAAGCCACCCAGTCGGAGTTCTTTGTTACAGACAACAGCCTTAGGAAACTAATACAGAGACCTTCAAAAGCAGTGTTGGGACCACTGACTTTTCCATTTGGAAAAATCTCATTAAGGTCGATCACCCTTGTATACCATTAAAAAATTACATTCCCAGGGGGCCTGGGTGGCTCAGTTGGTTAAGGGACCGAGTTCAGCTGAGGTCATGATCTCACAGTGAGTTGGAGCCCCGCGTCCGGCCTTGTGCTGTGGCTCAGCCTGGAGCCTGCTTCAGATTCTGTGTCTCCCTCTCTCTCTGCTCCTCCCCACTCATGTTCTGTCTCTCTCTGCCTCTCAGAAATAAATAAACATTAAAAAATTAATTAAACAAAACATAAAAACATTAAAAATTTAGAAAAATGTAAAAAATTACATTCCAGGTAAAATTTAAAATAAAAACATGAAAAGTAAAACTTAAGATTTTTGGAAGAAAATTTAGAATATCTAAGAAAACATTGATATTTTGGCATCGAAGTTGAAAATTTATGTACAATAGAAGCATAAATAAAATTAAAAGATAAGACATGGGGCACCTGGGTGTCTCAGTCATTGAACATCCGACTTCAGCTCAGGTCATGATCTCATGGTTTGTGAGTTTGAGCCCCACATAGGGCTCTCTGCTGTCCGCACAGAACCTGCTTTGGACCCTCTGTCCCCTCCTCTCTCTGCCCCTCCCATGCTCTTTCTTTCTCCCCCTCAAAATAAATAAACTTGAAAAAATAGAAAAAAATAAAAGATAAGACATACACAAGGAGAAAGTATTTGTAACCTAATTTAGTTAACAATCAATGTACAAGTTTATAAAGAAATTTTAGAAGTGAGCGGCGCCTGGGTGGCTCAGTCAGTTGAGCATCTGACTCTTGGTTTCGGCTTAGATCATGATCTTAGTTTGTGAGCTTGAGTCCTGTGTCAGGCTCTGCACTGATGACTTGGAGCCTCGTTGGGATTCTCCCTCTCTCTCTCTGTCCCTCCCCTGTTTGTGCCTTCTCTCTCTCAAAATAAATAAACTTAAAAAAAAATCCTAGAAATGAAAGGACAAGTGACCAGTAGGTAAAGGATCTGAATGGTCAGTTCAAAGAATTGAAAACAAATGGTCAATGGATAAAAGAATAGATTAAAATTGTGACATAGGGGCGCCTGGGTGGTTCAGTCGGTTAAGCCTCTGACTTTGGCTCAGGTCAGATGTCACATTCGTGGGTTCGAGCCCCACGTCAGACTCTGTGCTGATAAGATCAAAGCCTGGAGCCTGCTTCTGGTTTTGTGTCTCCTCCTCTCTCTGCCCCTCCCCCTCTCATGCTCTATCTCTCTATCAAAAATAAATAAAACATTAAAAATTTTTAAAAAGATAGATCATAAAAAAAATTGTGACATTCAGACAATGGAACACGACACACAGTTAAATCAGTTCTGTGTGTATCAACACGGACAGACCTTTTTTAAAAAAAATTTTAACATTTATTTATTTTTGAGAGACCGAGAGACAGATCATGAACAGGGGAGGGGCAGAGAGAGAGGGACACATGGAATCAGAAGCAGGCTCCAGGCTCCGAGCTGCCAGCACGGAGCCCGACACGGAGCTCGAACCCATGAACTGCAAGATCATGACCTGAGCCGAAGTTGGACACTCAATCGACTGAGCTACCCAGGCGCCCCAGCATGGACAGGTCTCAAAATGTTAAGTGAAAAATCCAAGCTGCAGTATAATAAAGCATTTGTGCATAAAAGACAAAGTAATATTTATAGATACTTAGGTGTATTTAAAAATTAAAAACAGGGGCACCTGTGCGGGGGACCAGCCCACACACCACAGTTGAACGGTCCCGAGTAGGGGGTTGGTGTCGGCGAGAATATCTCTAGAAGAGAAGACGGACAAGACAGACGAGACAGACAAGACAGACAACGTGGATGGTGGTTGGTAAAAAGCCACACTTTATTAAGATAGCCAGGGTCTTATATACCATGGGTGATTACATAGTTCAAAGT